>JAODAL010015329.1:0-84289 GCA_025379985.1 Phyllomedusa bahiana | reverse complement strand
TGGGGGAAAAAGTAAAAAAACACTATCTGTTATTTTTGTATAATACATGTATTTTTTTGACCTTTCAATTCACCTGGGGTGACTATAAAATTTGCTGTTTTAAGTTTCGGGGATCGCGTCAATACAAAGTGGGTGCGAAAAAGTAAAAAAAAAAGATCTTTTTTTTTTGTAAATAACGGTTTTTTTTTGCACCTTTAAATTCCCCTGGGGTGACTATAGAATTGCTGTTTTAAATTTTACGGGTCGCTCAAGAACAAATTTGGGGTGCGCAAAAAAAAAAAAACACGTATCTGTTATGTTTTTCGTAAAACACTGTTTTTTTTTGCACCTTTCAATTCACCTGTGGTGACATAAATTGCTTTTTTTAAAATTACGTATGCTCGTCAATGAACAAAGCGGGTGCGCAAAAGCCCAAAAACCACGTATTTTTTATTTTTTTGTTTAATACAGGGTTTATTTTTTGCACCTTTCAATTCACCTGGGTGACTATAATTTTTGTTTAAATTACGGGGATGCTGCTTAATAAACAAATCCCCCCTGCTCTATTCTGAAATCATTTGCTGGCCCCAAAATTACAGGTGCGCCGAAAATGGCCGATCTAATAAAATTGCACAGATTTTAACCTTAATTATCCATGACAAAATTTGCACCATAAAACTTGCCGTTTTCAATTTTGTCGATAAAAATCGCCCCAACCCTCTAAACCCCCCCATCCCCCACAGCACCAAAGCGGGTACAAGGCATAGGAACCCCCATCAACCTGCTAAGGGGGGACCATGCCAGAAGCGCACCAACTGACACATAAGATGTCTTTATAGTACTTGAGTTAGTCCTTTGTTTGGCAGTGAAAAAATCTCCCATTTGGGGGACTGGTAAGATGTCCAAAGGGTGGAAGCCAGAATCATCCCTCCGGATGGGACATTCAATTCACACCCAGGCAAATCAGCATTCAGGGGGGCCATTGCGCAAGTGATTTTGGGGGACTCCCTCCCCATCTCCACGGGAAATATTTTCCACAGGTGTTGGGTCCCTTTCCAACCCCGGGTTTGCTCCTTCCTTCCTGTCACCTGAATAAAAAAAAGACTCGTTTCGCCAGACACTGCTTGTGCTCCAATGTCTTCCTCCTCCAGTTAAGCCCCCACTGGACTCATGTGGCCGTTCTCACGCCACGTCTCCAGTTATCTGATCAGACAGATTTTGCAGCATCTATTCCAGGACATGAAGCAGTGGAATGACATCACTGCATCCAGTAGTACTGACGACTGACAAATAACGTGTCCACCTGAAAGGGTCTGAGCAAACGGCAGGTGTCACGCATGAGCCGCCACTGGCCGACATTAAAATTACACAGGGGTGTACTCCTGTCCGCTTGGATCATCAATGATCATCAATGCTCCCGGGCCATGCCAACTTAGGGTTGTGTCTGACAAACCCACTGACTCTTGGCTGGGGTTGTCAGATGTCATCTGGGAGAAAGTGTATGACCTAGTGTGTGGTCAACACATGGCCAATAGATGACACCGGAAGCTGTGGCCTCGCAGGGTGACCCCTGCTGTGACGTCCCCTTACTGTGCAGCGACCTGTGGTGGCTCCAGGAACCTACTATTGTGTTCTTTGACGCCATCGTAGAATCTTAGCCCTCAGCTTGTCTTTTTTTCCAGCTGGCGCTGCCATGACTTTGTCAGGCTGCATTCCCGCTTCAGTTTTTTGGTCAGTTTTGCCCCCGTAAGTGCCCAGGGAATTGAAGAGGGAAGCGATTCTGAGAGCGGCGGCAGTCTTGTGCATGTCATACCAAAACACAGCATTGTATGAAGACCAAAACAAGCTCCCTCTGCATATTTGAGCATGCCACAATGTTCTACAGCACCCTACAGGCTCACTGCAGCCAGGAAATAGCTGTTTTTTAACGCGATTCATCGCAAATTATTTTGGGTCGAAAAGAATTTTGTCGGAAAATTCGCCGAACTCGGTGAATCGAATTTTTGAGAAATTCGCCCATCTCTAATCATGTTGCCCTTCCTTTCATCCGTCAGTGTCCGCTTTCAATTGGTTAATAATCCATCAGCATTGCTAAAGCCAAAAACAAACAAGGAGTTGATGCAAAAGAGAGATGACCAGTAAATGAGATATTTGCATGTCTTCTGTGTTCTGTATCCACTCCTGCTTTTGGCTACCTAATCATCAGACAATCCTGATCCTTTTCATTCTTTCTGACAGATTAAAAGAAGGGGAAAACCAAATATAGTGGCAACATCATAGAGTGGTGGAGGGTGGAAACAGCATTAGGAAACCACAGAGTGTTCCAAAGATACAGTGGTCAGTTGGCAGCAGCATGAGCAGGCTACAGAGTTGCACAATGACAGGTTGAGAAGGTGACAGCTACATCAGTTGGCCACAGAGTGGCACAATGACAGAGTGTGGAGGTGGAAGGTGGCAGAAATATCAGTAGGCCACAGAGTGGCACAATGACAGGTTGAGAAGGTGGCAGCAACATCAGTGACTACAGAGTGGCACAATGACAGGTTGAGAAGGAGGCAGCAAGATCAGTAGGCCACATAGTGGCACAATGACAGAGTCTGGAGGTGGCAGCAACATCACTAGACGACAGAGTGGCAAATGACAGGTTGAGAAGGTGTTAACAACATGAGTAGGCCACAGAATGGCAAATGACAGGTTGAGAAGTTGGCAGCAACATCAGTAGGCCACAGAGTGGCACAATGACAGGTTGAGGAGGTGGCAGCAACATCAGTAGGCCACAGACTGCAAAATGACAGAGTGTGGAGGTGGAAGCAACATCAGTAGGCCACAGAGTGGGAAATGACAGGTTGAGAAGGTGGTTGCAACATCAGTAGGCCATAGAGTGGCACAATGATACAGCGTGGAGGTGGCAGCAGCATGAGTAGGCCATAGATTGGCGCAATGACAGAGTGTGGAGGTGGGTGGCAATACCAGTCCCTGCTAAAGATGGTGGGTGGCAGATGGAGCAGCTGGCAGCAGATGTGTGGCATCAGGCAGGTGGCAGCATCAGAATAGTAGCTCAGGCAGCTAGGTTTAATCCAGACTCATTTCTCAAAGTATTGGTGAGGCGTCATGGCTGATGTAATCTGATGCATAAGGCACTGGTGTGTGGAAATCCTGTCCGATCCATGCCTGATTCATCTTGACAAAGGTGAGTCTCTCCACATGTCAGGTGGACAAGCGAGTTCTCCTTGGGGTAACTATGGCCTCTGCTGTACTGAATACCCACTCTGATGCCACACTACTGGCCGGGCAGGACAGCTTCAAACTTGGCAAATTGCGGCCAAATATCCAGTTTGGCTGCCCATAAGTCCAGCGGATCTTCTATGTGGGGAGTGCTGTTCAAGTAGGCTACCAACTGTTGGTTCAGGGTTTGCTCCAGGTCCTGATGCTGGTGAGTACTCTCCTCACTAGGCGGGTAAAGGAAGCTGCTCATCAACGACTCCAGACTTAGGCTGCTGCTGATGGAGCTGCTACTGCTCCTACCCCCCAGCTTCCCACAGCAGCTGTTGCAGTGGTACGTGAGCAATTAGGAACCCCCCAGTCAGACCTGTCAGAGGATGGAAGATGCCGCAGATAGGCAGCGGCCAACTGACTATAGGATTTCTCTAAAGAACGCGAGTTTCTCCTCCCTCTTGGCAGGTGGAAAAAAGGCTCCCATTTTGGACCAGTAGCGAGGGTCCAAGAGGGAGGAGAGCCAGAAGTCATCCCTCTGCCAGATGGTGACTATTCGGCTGTCACTAGCCAGGCAAATCAGCATGCTGCGGGCCATCTGCGCAAGTGACTCTGAGGGACTCCCTGCCTCCATCTCCACTGTATACTGCCATGGTGTGTCTGGGTCATCTGCCTCATCTTCCTCATCTCCCTCTACCTCCTCTGGCTGCTCCTGCTCTTCTTCTCCTATCACCTGAGTAGAAAAAACAATCATTTCGCCAGACACTGCTTGTGCTCCAATGTCCTCCTCCTCCTGTTCAGCCCGCACCGGACTTATGTGGCCGTGAGATGTAGTCGCCATGACTCCAGTCCCCTGACCAGACAGTTTTTCAGCATCTGTTCAAGGATATGAAGCAGTGGAATGACATTATTCATCCCCTAGTCCTGGCAACTGACAAATAACGTGGCCTTCTCATAGAGCCTGAGCAAACGGCAGGTGTCACGCATGAGCTGCTACCGGCTGACATCAAAATTACACTGGGGAGTACACCTGTCCGCTTTGATCATCATAAAATCATTAATGGCCTTTCTCTGTTCATACAGTCAGTCTAACATCTGGAGGATGGAATTCCAACGGGTGGAAACATCGCAGATCAGCCTTTGGTGGGGGAGGCTGTTCTGCCGCTGCAGTTCAAGGAGGGTGTGCTTGGCTTTGTTGGAATGGATGAAGTGCATGTACAGTTTTGCAGATGGGTGGAAGACTGCAGGAACCTTTTGACAACCAGATTGAACACATGCGCCATCCAGGGCGCATGACTGAGCCCTCCTCGGTGCAGCGCGGATACCATGTTCCTTCCATTGTCTGTCACCATGGTTCCGATTTGCAGGGCTGTATTTAGAGGTCGTGCTGCCCTAGGCACTAACCCCTAATACGCCCACATTAACCAATTAGATTTCCATGCCCTTTTCATATTATGCCACACCCTTTTACAAAATCCTAGCCCACTGTAACCATGTAACGGCTCAAGAAGAAAGCTAATTGAAGGGTTTGGCGTCACCCAGCTTTCCTAGATGTTGGAGAACCTATTCAGCATACAGGATAGACTGGAGATGCCGCCACACTGTGCCTACACCTAAACCATTAGACTTCAACCAATAAAAGCCACACTGCAGCTTAATATGTAATATGTCACCAACATTTTATTTTATTTATTAAATCCAGACCCTGATACATATTCCTTTCTTCTTCAACATTTTTATTTTCTGATTTTAGATTTCTTCGTTTGGTCCTATGTATATGAGTATGATCTATGACAAACATTCTCACCCATAGCAACAAATCAGACTTCATTTTCCCATAATGTTCTAAGAAATGAAGGAGGTGGTAGGACAGAAGGGGGAGGGCAGGGAAGACACTGGGGTCGCTTGCCTTCACAGTGGACAGGTCTCATAGTTAGATGAAAGGTCTAATAAGATTATATATGTGAGATGGCCAGGAGGTCATACAGCATAACAGCCTAAGGGTGCTCTCACACAGGGCCTTTTTGATGCGTTTATGAATGTGTGTTTTTTTGTGCAGAAAGGCACGATGATTAATACTGTACAGCATCAATTGTTGTACCGACCTGCACAAAAAACACACATTAACAAATGCATCAAAAATGCACTGTGTGAGAGCACCCTTAGGCTGTTATGCTGTATGACCTCCTGGCTCTAAGAGGTGCCGTCCTAGACACCCGCCTATATGATACCTATATACATATCACATGAGAGACCTATATGATACTGACACCTATACAATACATCACATGACTGAAAGCTCCATATAGTCTGATACCTCCTATTATATGATAGACAGCTCCATATAGTCTGATACCTCCGATTATATGATAGACAGCTCCATATAGTCTGATACCTCGTATTATATAATAGATAGCTCCATATAGGCTGATACCTCTGATTAGATGATACAGCCCCATATAGTCTGATACCTCCTATCATATGATAGACAGCTCCATATAGTCTACCTCCAATTATATGATAGAAAGCTCCATATAGTCTGATATCTCCCATTATACAATAGACAGCTCCATATAGGCTGATACCTCCGATTATATGATAGACAGCTGCATATAGTCTGATACCTCCTATTATATGATAGACAGCTCCATATAGTCTGATACCTCCCATTATATGATAGACAGCTCCCTATAGTCTGATACCTCCTCCACTCCCCACTCACGTTTCACCTGCCTCCACTCCCCACTCACGTTTCACCTGCCTCCACCGCCCACTCACGTTTCACCTGCCTCCACCGCCCACTCACGTTTCACTTGCCTCCACTCCCCACACTTTTCACCTGCCTCCACTCCCCACCCACGTTTCACCTGCCTCCACTCCCCACTCACGTTTCACCTGCTTCCAGCCCCCCCCGAATCACTTACCTATCCTGAAGAGCGGGAAGCCTCCGTCTTCTGCTCTTCGGCGCCGTCCGTGCGCTGCTGAGAGGAGTAGGATGGGCGCGCTGCTCCTCTGTCTCTTCCCGGCCGGCAGCTTCCGCTCTTCAGTGGCCGGCGCGCGCTGTTGAGGAGAGTGGGAAGAGCAGCGCAGCCCCCTTCTGTCCCAGCAGTGCACCGCGCCCTGAGGAGACAGACAGCATCAGCGCAACTTGCTGATGCTGTCTGTCATTACAACGGAGCGCCGGAAGGGAGAAGCAGTGTGTCACTACCGGCGCTCCGTTGTTCGCTGCTGCTCTGCAGAAAGTAAGAAAAACAACATTGACGAACGCCGCTGCCACCAATGATAGGCAATAGCGCTCGCAACCTCCGACACCTCCCCCCCCCACACGGAGGAAAATAGGAAGAAAAAAAAGGACTGTCCCACCTTCTATTTTACATATTTGTGAAGGGCTGGTACTGCCTCTTTCGAAAATAAATTACAGCTTGGGACTCTCCACCTTGGCTCGGCACAAGCCATTAGTTCTCTGAATGGTGCAGAGTCCACCACTTGGAAAGGGAGGGACTGCAGTACAAAACAACTTGGACATGAGCACGGTCAGCTTCTGCACCTTAGGATTTTTGGACACATTTTTCTGTTTTTGGGCAGTGCCCATGAGGAGCGGGAGATCGGGCCGGGGTAGATGTAGGAAAGACAAAAAGTTCCTAACCAATTGGTGGAGTTGACTGGGGGAAGGGCTTGCTGTGTGCTGGGCAGGATAACCACCAATTTCTCCCGGGCCCTTTTTGGGATGGTGACGCTGCATGTTTGAAGGGCCATGGTTGCCAACGTTAGTCCCTGGATTCTTCACTTAGTCCACAGATTTTCTAATAAACATTTTTTTCGCTCCCGGTGCTTAGCAAAAAAACCCCATGCGATAGGTATTTTCCCACCAATCGAGATTGACCAACTCCCGCCGCTGTCTTGGTGACCCCCCTGTGCCACTACTTTCCGGGCCCTTAAGCAGGGTTCTCCCCGGGGGCTTTTTTGGTTTCCCAACCTTGCACTGCGCCACCCTCTGACTCGGACACTACCGATTGATGCTGGCCCCCTGCCTGACGTGCAAGTTACACCTTTTCCCAGACTGATGAGAACCCCTTGCTTAAAACCCACTCCCAGGTGCGATTGGCTACATCTTTATCGATGTGTGTTTCCCCCCCTCTATCCTTCTCAACTTTTTTTGTATGCAAGCCTGACTGCTACAACATAACCTCCCCCGCCACTCCCCCAATCAATACTTTTTGCTTAATGCAAGAAGCACGGAAATTTCTGCCCCCCCTTCTCACTGAATAGTTTGCGCCTCAAAGAGTTCTCCCCCGCTAAATAGTGGCGCTGACCCCAGCCCCACATAGTAGTTCTCTGTGAGGAATAAAGGGGGACAGGGGTTTGGTTAGGCGGGTGAGGGCCGTGACCTTTTTCCCCAGGCCATCCCAACTAAGGGGTTGTGTCTGACGCCCCAAAGACTCTTGGCTGTGTTGTCAGATGTATCGGGGGGGAAATTTTGATGCCCTAGCCTCCCAAATAAACAACCCTTGGTTTGCTGGTCAAAACAGGGCCGCTAATGAAAACGAGTTCGCCCCCCACCAGTCCCCCCCTGCACGGGCCCCTTACTGTGCTGTGAATGTGCCTGCTCCAGGAACGTTTGTCCCATTGCCCCTCAATGTAAGGGGCTCCCATCTCTTGCCCCCCCCTGATATATATTTGATCAAAAATTTAAGACTCTGTTTAATGAAAATAAACCCCCCTGTATTTATTTAACCCTACCCCACAATCAAAGGCTAAATTAACCCTTTGGGGTATAAAAACACTACAAAAAAACCCAAAATGGAATTGGGCTTAGGGGAAAAAAAAACCACCACCTGTATTTTATAAAATTACCCACAATCAAAGGAAAATTTAACCCTTTGGGGGGATAAAATACCCACAAAAAAAACCAATAGAATTCAGGGTATATGGGATAAAAATACACAAAACCCTGATTTTTCCCCCCAAATTACTCCACAATCATAGGTTAAAAATTAAACCCCCTTGGGGTAAAAATCCCCACAAAAAAAACCCAGATGGAATTCAGCGTACATGGGGAAAAAATACAACATTTTGTTTTTTTACTTAAAATTACCCACAATCAAGAGGAAAATTTAAACCCCTTGGGTGTAAAATACCCTGCAGAAAAACTAGATGTTATTCAGGCTTATATGGGTTACAAATAGACACACTGTGTATTTTTTTACAAATTACCCCAAAATCAAAAAGGCAAATTAACCCGGAAAAATCCCCTACAGAAAAACCAGAGGAATTCAGGTTGTATATGGGGTAAAAATACACCACCCTGTATTTCACTCCAAATTACCCCACAAACAAGATTTAAAAATTAACTTTTGGGGAAATAAAAAAACCCTAAAAAGAAAAAACAGATGGAATTCAGGTGTATATGGGTTAAAAATAAACACACACACTGTATTTTACTCCAAATTACCCCATAATCAAGAGTAGGGATGAGCGATTATAATCGACAAAGTTGAAATTGGCACAGTTTTTATGTTGATCGGAAATTTCAGCTCACGCGATAATTTAAGTGAGAATCTGCGCATAATCTATTACTACCGCGCCCTTTTCGGCGCTTCCTGTCATTTTGGTGGCCAGCAAATCAGCTTAGTGCATAGAGCAGGGTGAGCTGGGTGTGCGACGTCATGACTGTGATGCGTATGGTTGTCATTGGCTGGAAAAATCACATGACCTCGTTTTGCATAGAACAGCGCTTCCTGTTCAGCACCAGTGTGTCAGTGTCTCTCATTAGATACATACTCCAAGTGCCAGAAGCACACTGATAGTTCTTTAGCTAATAGTGTGCTGCTGGCACTTGAAGTATGTATATATTGTTGCCGCACCAGCATGCACCTGTGGTCGTTTTTTCAAAAAAGTTTTTTATGTGCAGAGTCAACTGTTTTCTTTTTAGTATGTATGAGGCGTGGCTGCCTTTTGGCTTTTTGCACACCACCCACCTTCCCAGTCTTTTAAAATAGAGCAGTGAGTTTGGTAGTTGGTCCTTTCACTCCCTGGAATATGGAGGTCTGAATGGACACCTAGAGAGGTAAGATTTAGTGTTAGGACACCTAAACTGGGGTCTCCTTGACGTTTGGGAGGTGAGCTTAAACATTTTTGATCAAAACTGTGAACTAAGAACCCTTACATTTTCATATATCATTAGCAGACATGCATTTTTCACAAATTCCTATGTACCTTTGTTCTTTAACTAATAGTGTGCTGCTGGCACTTGGAGTATGTAAATATTGTTGCTGCACCAGCATGCACCTATGGCCGTTTTTTCAAAAAAGTTTTTTATGTGCAGAGTCAACTGTTGTCTTTTTAGTGTCTCTCATTAGAGCAGGACGTGTGCTAGATCTCTCCTTAATACAGCTCAGCTCAGCTCAGAGACACAGTTCTCTTTATTCACACAGACAATTATGCTTTTAGCTGTGAACATTAGAACATAGGTAGATTAGAGAATTTCAGTTCTTAGTTAGTTAGGCTGAGACTTTTTAAAGAAGCATCTAGCTCTGTACGGGGTGGTGCGGGCGAACACAGACAGACAGGCAGGCAGGCAGGCTTTTGAAAGAAGTGTATATTGTGCAACCCAGACTCTGCTTTGAACCTGCATTGGAAGGGCTTTTTTTTTACCAGTTTTTGGCCAGCACACCTCGCACCTGAGGTGAAATAGTATCTTTTATTTTATGCAGCCCAGTTTTGTTCAAAGACCCACCTTGTACTTATATTAGGATACAGAAATTTTCTAGTAACTGCTGTTGTATTTCATTAGTGCAAAACCCACCTTTTATTATCCGTACACATTTTAATTAAGTGTTTTTCGCTTTGGCACAGTCCATTTTAGTTCAAAGACCCATAAGAATATTAGGATACAGAAATTTGGTAGTAAATGCAGGTGTATTTCATAGGTGCAAAAACCACCTTTTATTATGCGTAAACAATTTAATTAGGTGTTTTTCAGTTTGGCGCAGGCCATTTTTGTTCAAAGACCCATCTTGTACTTATATTAGGATACAGAAATTTGCTAGTAATTGCAGGTGTATTTCATAGGTGCAAAAACCACCTTTTATTATCCGTACACAATTTAATTAGGTGTTTTTCACTTTTGCACAGGCCATTTTTGTTCAAAGACCCATCTTGTACTAACATAACGATACAGAAATTTGCTAGTAATTGCAGGTGTATTTCATTGGTGCAAAAACCACCTTTTCTTATCCGTATAACATTTAAATAGCTGTATTTCACTTTGGTGCGGCCCAGTTTTGTTCAAAGAGCCACCTTGTACTTAAATTTGAATACAGAAATTTTGTGGTAACTGCTGTTGTATTTGATTGGTGCAAAAAACACCTTTTATTATCCGTATAACATTTAAATAGCTGTATTGCACGTGGTGCGGCCCTAGTTATTTTCAAATATCCACGATGTACAACAATTCTGATAGAAAAATTTTCTAGCAACTGTTCTTTTTTGTCATTGCTGCAAAAAACGCAATTTCTCATCCGTGTAACTTCTGAATAGTTTTATCGCGCTCATTGAATCTCAGTTTGGCGCAGATAGCACACTTATATGATATTTTGCTGAAAACTATCAATTCCTAGTCCTACTGGGCAGTTGTAAATCCCTGGGACTGAAGGAAGAACACTGTTGATTTTGTCTTACGGTTCGTCCACCAGATCGCATTTCACAGGTATTCGCTAGAAACATTTCAGTTTTTAATCCTAGTTGGCTGTAGGAAATTAGAGGGATATAAGAATTGCTGTGATTTGCCGTCTTTTAATAAGAGACTGTCAAAAACTCTTCCATACCTTCTTAAATTTTTATCTTTCTGAACAAGGAGCGAAAAGCAGGTGGTAATCGCACAAAAATGGGTGTAGGACATGGAGGTAGAGGTACGAGAGAATGTGCTCCTTAAAGTGCTGGTGACAACACGCAAGTCAGTGGATCGTCGGTTGTAGGACCGTCAGACCTGTCATCGCTGGGTCAGGGCCCTGTGAATCTCAGTAACGAACAGCGTGAAATGCAGCTATACTACAGGTCCTATTCTAAAAAATGTGGTTTCTAACAGACATTTGTTCTTCACAATTGAAAACAGTGGCTCAAGGGTCATGTTTTGAATTTTTGGGGGCATGTTGCTGTGAAATGCAGCTATACTATAGGTCCTATTCTAAAAAATGTGGTTTCTAACAGACATTTGTTCTTCACAATTGTCAAGAGTGGCTCAAGGGTCATGTTTTGAATTTTTTGGGGCATGTTGCTGTGAAATGCAGCTATACTACAGGTCCTATTCTAAAAAATGTGGTTTCTAACAGACATTTGTTCTTCACAATTGTCAAGAGTGGCTCAAGGGTGATGGTGCTGTCAAAAACAGGAATAGGTAGGACACTGTTAATGGACACATATTGCAAAATGACTTGTTTTTGCAAGATCTTTAACATAGCTAGAAATCCCTGTAGTGAGACAACCCATTTAATACAATAAAAAAAAGAGAAACAAAGACGTGGTGGGATTCCATCCTAAAAATGGTGGTTGAAAGACTCCTTTTTCCGGCACTTTTTAATCTGTGGGTCAGACAGGTTTAAGGGTCATGCTGCGTTCCAGGACAGGTATAGTCAATGTCCAGTTCAAGTAAAATGATGGTTCAAATCATACTGCCTTCTGGCACTTTTTAATTTGTGGGTGATGCAGGTTTAAGGGTCAGGCTGTGGTACAAGACAGGGATAGTGAATGGTCTGTGACTTTTTTCTGTGACTCTTGTTGCCTAATTGTCTTGCCTAAGATAAAGCACGTATCCATTTTACTGTTGTGGATGTTAATTCCAGCTTCTCCAGGCCTGTTTGGGTGTGAGAATGAAGATGTTGTTCCTCTCCCATAGACTTTAATGGTCATCGGCGATAATCTATTATCGACTATCGGATATCGGCATGATAATTGACAATATCGACTATCAACCCGATGACGATAGTCGACGCAATCGCTAATCACTAATCAAGAGTCTAAATTAACCCTTGGGTGTAAAATACCCTACAGAAAAAACAGATGGAATTCAGGCATGTATGGGGTACAAATACACACACTGTGTATTCTTCTCCAAATTACCTCACAATTAAGAGGTTAAATTAACCTTTGGTTATAAAATACCCTACAGAAAAACCAGATGGAATTCAGACGTTTATGGGGCAGAAATACACCCACTCTGGACTTTGTGGAGAATACCCCACAAACTAAAACAAATAATAACGCTGGTTCAGGAACAAGTGTGTATATGACACACACTTGTGAAGGTCTTTCACCCCAGTCACTGAAAAAACGAGTTTGTTTTATAAAGAGTGCAATATAGTGCTGCAGCAGCCAGATGCTTATTGACAGAGGAACCACTGAGAAGTGTGAGAATTTAAGATGGCGTCCGTATTTATAGGGCTGTGTTGTCACAGAAGCCCGCTGGTTGCTGATTGGCTTCATGTCTGCACATGTCATTGAGGTTGTTCCTTTCTTAATCCCAGAGTTGTCTGCCCCATGTGACGCATTGTGCTCGCGACCATTTTAGAAAAAAAAGACGATTCGTTCCCGTGAATTACCATAAACTTCGCCTTCATGCAGAACCGAAGTTTTCCTGAAATTCTAAACGAATTCCATGCCTATTATGTTATATAGAAACAAATTAACTAGCATATAAATGTACCCACAGGTGATAAAGGTGTTCTATCCAAGCTTTATTAAAGTATTCTCTACAAAGAATCAGAGACTTGGGTATCTAAATTATTCAAGATTTGGGAATTAAAGATAATGATTTATCTCAAAAAATTTTGAAAGGTACAACTTTGTTAAGGTGTGCCACCATGAATGAACATTGTAGGGAATTTTTATTTAGGATAGCTTACAAAGCTATTTTTGCCTTTCATATCCCATATAGTGCAGACAAGAGTACATTTTTGAAAACATTTTAAGACACTGGACGCTAAAAGAAATAAAGACCAAAAAACAAGTCGTTTCATTAAAAAGTGGAGATCCTTTATTTCAAGAAATTGCAACTCAAAAGGATATCACAGAAATTACGGAACCATTCAAGTACTCTGAATTCTATCTTAATAAAAGGCTAAATGGTTCTCTTGGCAACCTAGTTGTTGGAATATGTAGGTTCATTAATCTAGATTGTGTACATTAATTTGTGAATGCTGTGAATGCCGTTCATGTAGCCATTTAGGGGGACTATGTAGGTTTAAGACTTTCTTTGTTGCCCATAGCAACCAATCAGAGCACTATATGAAATGAAAGGGAAGCTCTGATTGGTTGCTATGGGCAAGAAATAAAGTCTTAGATCTAGATAGTTTTCATAGGTGAGGCCCTCAGCCTTTACTGAAAAGTTTCATCGCTGACATTGAGCCTGGTGATTTTGTGCAGATAAAACTTAAGGCAGTCAGACCTCAGACCCTGTATACTCAACAAAACAGACCCGGAACGCTGAGACATTTTAAAATGCTGTGGCACATACTCTACAGAGTAATGTAGAGTGTTTAGTTGGTGACTGCCTAAAATAAGTGATTACTGCAATCAAAAATAGAAGAGGCATTGCTTGAAATCTATAGCTGACAGTCAGATCTTTAAAAAGAAAAAGCAATGACTGTATGAATTTAACAATTATGACTCAAACCTGTGCCTGGTTGCTAGACTTTATGCCCTGCTTGATGTTTCTGACAGCGGTGATAGTGTTTTGTTGGCTCATGCTAAACAGTTATATAGTGATTTATGGATACCTGACCAGCAGTTAGTGAGTTTCAGTGACATTGCTGCTTTTCAAAAATACACGAGTGTCATCATTAAAGTTTTGTACTACAGTCAAGGTGATAAAAGGTATTTTTAAACAGGTAACCACACTGACAATAAACTGTATATGAATACAAATAAAGCATTTTAGTTACATACAGTGAATGAAATAATTATTTGATCCCTTGCTGATTTTTTTTAGATTCTGTCTCTCACAGTTGAAGTGTACCTATGATAAAAATTACACACCTCTTCATTCTTTGCAGGTGGGAAGAATTGCAAAATCCCTAGTGTATCAAATACTTATTTCCCCCACTTGTATATACAGTGAAGGAAATAATTATTTAAACCCTTGCTGATTGTGTAAGTTTGCCCACTGACAAAGACATGAACAGTCTATAATTTTAACGGTAGGTTAATTTTTACATTGAGAGATAGAATATATACATTTATTTTCATTTTGTTGAGAGAAATAAGTATTTGATCCCGTACCAACCATTAAGAGTTCTGGCTCTGACAGACCAGTTAGATGCTCCTAATTAACTTGTTACCTGCATTAAAGACTGCTGTCTTAAATAGTCACCTTTGTAAAAGACTCCTGTCCACAGACTCAATTAATCAGTCAGACTCTAACCTCTACAAGATGGGCAAGATCAGATAACTTTCTAAGGATGTCAAGGACAAGATCATAGACCTGCACAAAGCTGGAATGGGCTACAAAACCATAAGTAAGATGCTGGGTGAGAAGGAGACATCTGTTGGTGCAATAGTAAGAAAGTGGAAAAAATACAAAATGACTGTAAATTGACATCGATCTTAGGCACTATGCAAAATCTCACCTCATGGGGTATCCTTGATCATGAGGAAGGTGAGAGATCAGCCTAAAACTACACTGGGGAACTTGATAATGATCTCAAGAGCAGCTGGGACCACAGTCATCAAGAAAACCTTTGGTAACACATTACGCCCTGATGATTTAAAATCCTGCAGTGCCCGCAAGGTCCACCTGCTCTAGAAGGCACATGTGCATTCTGATTCTGTGAGTGATTGGGAGAAGGTGCTGTGGTCAGATTAGACAAAAATTGAGCTGTTTGACATTAAGTCTTCCCAACATGTTTGGAGGAAGAGAAATGATGCCTATGACCCAAAGGACACCGACCCCACTGTCAAGCATGGAAATGGAAACATTAAATTTTGTTTCTCTGCTAAGGGCACAGGGCTACTTTATCACACCAGTGGGAGAATGGCTGGAGCCATGTACCGTAAAATCCTGAGTGCCAACCTCCTTCCCCCAGCCAGAACATTAAAAATGGGTCGTGGCTGGGTCTTCCAGCAAGACAATGACCCAAAACGTACAGCCAAGGCAACAAAGGACCGTCTCAAAAAAAAGCACATTAAGGTTATAGGGTGGCCTAGTCAGTCTCCAGACCTTAATCCCATAGAAAACATATGGAGTGAGTTAAAACTCCGAGTTGGCAAGCAACAGCCTCAAAATCTTAATGATTTATAGATGATTTGCAAAGAGGAGTGGACCAAAATTCTTTCTGACGTGCGCAAACCTCATCATCAACTACAAACAAAAAGTCTTACTTCTGTGCTTGCCAACAAGGGTTTTGCCAGCAAGTATTATGTCTTGTTTGCCAGAGGGATCAAATACTTATTTCTCACTGCAAATAAATTTATATAATTTATACAATGTGATTTTCTGGATTTTATTTTGGATATTCTATCTCTCACTGTTAAAATTAACCTACACTTTATAGACTGTTCATGTCTTAGTCAGTGGGAAAACTTCAGCAAGGGATCAAATAATTAATTCCTTCACTGTATCAATGTAGGGATACTTAGGGATATTTACCAGCAGTAGCCTAATAGAGACCTTGGTCATCCCCTTGGTTTATAGTATAGCACTGGAAAAACAAAATAATGCCTGCCTATATGTACTGATGTTACCTTGAACAGGCACCGCAATCTTTTTATATTATACTTTGTAGGCAGTAAATTTTCTACTTCCGCCGACATCCCCGGATGTAATGCCACATCATTATGTGGCATTACATCCCCGGATGCAATGCAACATCATTATGTGGCGATCACACAGAACTAGGACGCGTCCCCATGGAGATGCACACGTGCAATGTTCTGTCTTCGCTGCAGTGATGCTGCATGAATAAGCGGCAATTGCAGCAGATGCATTGTAGAGAGTTGGGCATAGTAACAACTCCCTGACAGTGTGTGGTAATATCCGAGGTATGGCCACTATCTGCTTTGCTATTGGGGTAATGTAAGTATACTTTTCAAAGTTCATAACATGAAGAATAGTAAGTAGCATGCTATTAGCATATAGAAGTAACCTTGATGGTTCTTGTTTATTATGGCTTGCTTAATGGTAATTAATGTTACAGCTCGCTACATTATATCTTAATATTGATTGGTAACCACAAGGTTATGTGGAACAATATCTGTTAGTGGCTTTAATTGGCACGTATACATATTGATATTCTTTGGTATCATAATCCACAGGTTATGGTGTGTCTGAGGTAGGAGGCATTAGAATATCTTTAGAAATAACTCCTTCTATTATTGATGCAGCCAAAAAATCTTGGGGGAAAGACGTGCTGAAACTTCTGGTGGAGCTATTTGTTTAGGAACAGATTGTCCATTGAATATAGGGCAATTACAGGAGATAGTTAACAATGTTTTAGCTGAATATATGTAAGACCATATGATATTATACCAAATAGACAAAGAATCTTAATATTTTTTGTTACGTTTCTTATTGTTATTCCCGAATGTAACCCCTATATTTCTATTTTTGGATCCAGGGAAATGATAAGGTTAGTTCACTAGGGACAGGTTCTGGGTCGAGGTTGCCCTTGTTGGGGCGGTAACTCCGCTTTCTTCTAGGTATTTTGATGCATTTGTTCCCAACTTCTTTTCTATTATTAGCTAGGAATAGTAAATAGGGGTTATTTGTGGTGTCTTTATATATTTATGTTTGATGGTGAGTTGAGATATTATTTATTGAAACAAAAGCTACATTTTATTATATCTGTTTGTGGATATTCCAATATTGGTGATTAACTTATAGCCATCCATGAATTTTAAACAAGTAATCTGCTCTGCATCCACCATTACATAAACATTGTGTGAACCAACCCTAAGTGAAGGGAAAAAAACAGATAATTTAAGTTTAGCAATCTCCTCTATCTCCATCTCCGACAGCATCAACATCTGACTTTCAAGGTGAATACACTTAGTTGTGATACTTAATTGTGGTGGTGTTGGGGTGCGTGGAACAGATTTATAATGTTTCAATTAATTTCTCTTTTTTTTTGTCATAAAAATTTTATTGAATTTTTGTTTATACAAGACAAATAGAAATGAGCATATTCTAGTACAGTTGTAAAAAGTAGAGTAACACTCATTTTTAAAAAGGAGGGATTTCAACAATCAATGAATAAACAAACAAAAACAAACACTAAAAACAAAATTTGCCACAGTCATTACTGCTAATAGGAAAATAATATGTAACAGGCTAGCAGGTTGTCATCACCATTGTATATATTATACAAAGGGTACTATAGTTGTTTATACCATGCTAAGTGAGTGGGTGGGCCTCAGTAACTCGCATGGAGTCTATGTTTAACATTAGATCATCTTGAAAAATTTTGAATCTGTCCATACCTTCCAATTGTCTCTAACCTTGGGAACTCCGTGTGGGGGGAATACAAGGGAGGTCTCGCACTGATATTGAAAGATAATTCTATGTAGAATTTTGTTTATGAGTATGGGGGAGGAGGATTTCCAGCGCCTGGATATCGTTAATCTGGTGGCAACAAGAATGTGAAATAGGACTGTTCTGAATTGAACTGTAAATTCTAATAAATGTATGTCTAAGAGGGCAAGGGCTGGCATTAAGAATATTCTAATTGAAAACAACCTGGACACAAAGGCTTCAATATGCTTCCAAAGCGTGGAGACAGACTGCCACCACATATGTATCAATGTTCCTACTGAGCCACAACCTCTCCAGCACAGTGCTGACTCAGAATGAGAAAAAATGAGCTATCCGAGTAGGCGTCAGATACCTTCTGAGGCACAGCTTTTTCATTGTCTCTACGTGGTTAATGCATCTAGAATATTTACTGGAAACCATTGACGCTGAGAACCAAGTCTCATATGAAAATTTACATGCCAAGTCACCTTCCCATTTACGTAAATAACTCGGTTTAGTCATTTCATCCGTCTTGAGTAGGAGGTTAAATGTAACAGACAACCCCCTCTCAATGCCCTTCTTTCACATCAGAAAGTTAAAGTAAGGAGAAGGCAGCAGAGGCTTAAGCGGCCAAGACCAATCTTGCAGTATATGTCTTATTTGAAAATATTTTAAAAAGTTGGTACGATCTAAGTTAAATGTTGTCATCAGACTAGAGAATGATTTGAGAAGATCATTTTCAAATAGATGATCAATAGTCTCAATGTCTTGTGATATCCAATTTGCCAATGGGAGGTGAGGAGAGGCTAACTGGAATATGGATAATGAATAATCTTTTTTTTTTTTTTTTTTTTAAATACCCATTGTTTTGCAAATGTGGACCAAGCAAGAAGGGCATGTTGAACTGAAGGAAGAGATGGAATAGGAGAAGTTAAGATCTAATAGACTGGCTAATAGAAAATCTTTAATTGTGAAGGGAGCTACTAAAGAATTTTCAATCTGGGACCAGTGATGAATATTGGGAGACTGCCACAGAAAATATAACGGTTCCAGGATCGAGGCCACATTATATAGTTTCAAGTTAGGGACTGACATACCACCATTTTTAATGGAGAGAAATAGATGTTGTTTCTCA
The DNA here is from genome assembly GCA_025379985.1 of Phyllomedusa bahiana. Classification (NCBI taxonomy): domain Eukaryota; kingdom Metazoa; phylum Chordata; class Amphibia; order Anura; family Hylidae; genus Phyllomedusa; species Phyllomedusa bahiana. The sequence continues at coordinate 65,462 of JAODAL010015329.1, read as the reverse complement.
CATCTTGGTTTTTTTGAGTTCCAAATGATTTTCAAGATTAGAGATTGGAGCTTATTAATCATCCCCAGGGGTAAGAAATATGGAAGGGATCTAGTAATATATAGATATTTAGGAAGGATCATCATTTTAGTAAGATTAATCCGTGCAATCCATGAAAGAGGAAGCTGAGTCAGGCAGTTTATTTCCATGGATACGGAATCATAAAGATCCTCTAGATTTAACTGTATAGTATGATTAAAAAAAGGGGTTATCTTAATACCTAAGTAATTGATATAAGTTTCCGACCAGATGAACCCTAGTTTAGCAAGAGTAACTGCCTGGGACGCCGGAACATGTAATGGAAGTATATGGGATTTCGTCATGTTCAATTTGTAATATGAAATAGATGAGTAGAAGTCAAGACGGAGAAGAGCCTCTAAGGAATTCACGGGATTCTTACAAATAATCAAGATGTCATCAGCAAATAAACTTATCTTATGTTCTAAACCCAATTGAGCCTGTCAAAGGCCTTCTCGCCGCTGAGGGATATTAGAACTGAGGGGATTTTATCCATGTTAATCATATGAATGATGTCCAGTACTCTTCTAATGCCATCTCGAGTTTGACGGCCTTTGACAAATCCCACTTGGTCTTTATTAATTAGAAAGGGTAAAATATTATTGAGTCGATTTGCTAAAATTTTAGCTAATAATTTTATGTCGCAGTTCAGTAAAGAGATGGGCCTATAATTTGTTATCTGATCTGGAGCCTTACTAGGTTTAGGTATAGTGGTAATTACCGCAGTTAACATTTCCCTGGGGGCTACGCCTTTGTAAATGATATCCTGGAAGATGGAGGATAGGTGAGGAGCTAAAATTGTACTAAATAATTTATAATATTCATATGTGAGACCATCTGGTCCTGGAGCTTTATCTAACTAAGCTGTCCTAATCGTTTCCTCAATCTCTTTAACCTCAATTGTTTTTTTTAAAATTGACAGGTGATCCCCCGACAGAACAGGGAGGTTGACTTGAGACAGAAGGAAAGAATATTTGATTGCAAGACTTTAGGTGTATTCGGGTCCTCTTTTAAGTTATACAAATTTTTGTAATAGTTCGCAAAAGCATTGGCAATAAGTTGGGGATCGCGTATTTTGGACTTATCTGAATTAGTAATATAAGAAATCCTATTCCTGATTTGCAAGGTTTTGACTCTTCTAGCTAACAGTTTAGAAGGACGGTCTCCCTGTACGTAGAAATTCCAGCGGAGTCTGGATAGCTGGCCTTCATATTGGGTCAAGTATAGACTTCGGAGTTTATTCCTACTAGTTAATAATTTTTCTTTGGTGACAGGTGAGGAGTCTATTTTGAACTGTTTGTCCAGCATATTGATCTCTCGCACTAGATCATTTAATGCTTGCTCTAGTTTACGTTTCTCTTTAGAAGCTAATTTTATACAAACACCCCTAACAACCGCCTTATGGGCACACCATAGGGCCGCCTCAGATGGCGATATAACAGTGTTGAGATGAAAATATTCAGTAAGTGCAGCTTGGATTTCCTTCACTAATGTAGGAGACTTAAGTGGGAAATTATTTATTCTCCATGGTATGTAAGAGGACGGGGGGAAGAATCCGTTAGTGGAAGAAAAATTGGTGCATGGTCTGACCAAGTAGACACTCTTATTTCTGTAATGAGAACATTTGGGAGGCCTCCTCTGTCCACCAAAAAATAGTCAATTCTGGAATGCGTACATTTGGAATGTGAATAAAAGGTAAAATCTTTTTCCTCTGTATGCTGGTATCTCCATGGGTCATGTAAATTTTCTTGAACAAGAACATTTTTAAGTTCAGGAGTATAGTGAGGGGTATTTTTAGATCTGTCTAGTGTTTTATCAACTACAACGTTAAAATCACTGCAAACCACTAATTTACCCCTTAAAATCTTTCTGGATTTCAAGGCATCCTTCCACAAGCTGGAACGTTTATGTGGAGAGTTAAGCCCATTAACATTAAAAGACATTAATTTAACCCCCATCATAGTTTAAAAAAGAAACTAGTTAGGAATGTTAATTCTAAATCAGAAGAGCAGCATGTCATAGAAATGGCACAGAGCAGTGACACTACGCCAAAAACAATTGAAACATAAGAAACAATAAGCCTCATCTAAAACTGTTAGGCCTAAAATAACAGAGATTGTTTCCTGATAAGGAAACCAGTAGTGGGGTAAAGTCCTCATGAAGAGCGTGCAGGAAGATTTCCTGCATGATATACAGGGGAAAAAAGAAAGTACTAACAGACAGAGCAACTCAGGAAATAAAGATATTTGCCTGTGATCTTGATCAGTCTTTTGGTCTTGATCTTGAGCAGCGAGTATTTTCGGACCAGAGTGGAGTGATGATTCCTGGTCTATTATTTCCTTTCTTTTGGGGTGAATTAGTAGGTGTGGAGATCAGACCTCATTGGAGTAAAGCATCCCGTACATCAGATGGAGTTGGACAAACCACCGTAGATGAGTCTTTGGTTAGGATGAGTTTAACAGGAAAGCTCCAATGATATGCAATGTTGTTTTTCCGCAAAATTTTTGTAAAGGGAGCAAATTATTTTCTTCTTAACATTGTTCCTGCAGAGAGGATCGGGTAGATTGAGATATCTTTAAACCTATCAGGAAGGTCAGAGGAGGCTTTGAGGAATTTTTCTTTAGTTTTGAAGAAATTAATTCTCGCAATTACATCTCTAGGTAATGAAGGTGCTTATGAATGTGGTCAATCATTAAATCTAGATCTGAAGCATCAGGGCTATTAAGTCGGTTAGGAACTGAGAAAGGGCATCTGGAGCGATTGATTCTGGCGTATATTATTGCGTCTTGAACGGTCTTCTAGGTCTAAAACCATTAAGGATAATCTCTGAACTTCTTCCTCTAAGGCTACATTGGTGTCAATAAGGAGATTATATGAGATTGCAAACTCTCCCATTTTTTTCTCAACATGTTCAGTTCTGGATACAAGAGCCTGAATGTCCATTCTGAACTCCCCCATCATTTGTTTAAAGTCACTGTGGAGAGTTTCTCTAAATGAGGAGAACAATCGTTGGAGGGTTTGTTCAGAGGTACAAAAGTTGTCTGATCCGTGCTGATGGTCCCTATCTAGAGTCATTTCTTGAGGAGGCTTGTGAGAGAGGAGGGGAAGGAGCATGTCGTGCTTTATCCTGGGAGCGAGAAGAGGGGGTTTGGAAGAATTCTGTTAATTTGGTAGGGTGGGCTTTGCCACTTCTTTTAGAGTTGCCTCCCATTGTACCAGCACTGAAAAGAGTAGGTTTGGGAACAATATGTGGGATGCAAAAAATTTCTGTAGTGCTGATAATAACACAAAAGCAATAAAGGCTCAGATTAACGCAAATAGATATTATAGTTACTGCAACAGGTATAGCGAAGGTCAGTTCAATGAGGCTTAGAATTAAGCAAGGAGAAATAGGCATTATGGTGAGGATATGGCCCTCAGAGAAGATAAACACAGGTGGGTTTGGTACCAGTGAGAGTCCAGTCTTAGATGTGGATCTTACACAGCCACTTTTAGGGCTGAAGTGCGGTAGTGCCGACAGGGTAATTTCTTCTTATTACATGTCGTTAATGTCCCTGCAGGATTAGCCAGCTAGAGGGCCTCATGCTCAAAATGGCAGTCCTAGGAAGAGGAGCTTCGTCTCTCCCAACACCCCTGAACCGCCAGTGCAGAGAGTCCTGGGGTGACTCAGAAGAAAGCCACTGACCTTTTTGATGCCCCACACAGGTGAGTCCTCGGGCAGATCAGTGAGGAGGTGAGCAGGTCCTCTTAGTCACACGGTGGGGGAGCTGGTTGTGAAGATGGCTGACCCTCAGAGGAGCCCGGCAGTCTCTGCGTTTCTGCCGCCTAGCTGCTCGGGTCTCGGGTCCGCTGCCGCACACTGATGCCAAATGTCTCCGTGCCACGCCGATGAAGCGAGTCCTCATGCCGTTCCCTTCGATGCCCCACGCAGACAAATCCTCGGACAGACCGACGAGGAGGTGAGTAGGTCCGCTTAGCCATGCTGCTGGGGAGCTTGCTGTAAAGATGGCTGGCTCGCAGTGGAGCGCGGCAGTCTCTGCGTTGCTGTCGCTTAGCCGCCCGGGTCTTGGGTCTGCTGCCACACGCTGTCACCGATGGTCTCTGTGTCGTGGTGATGAAACGAGTCTCCGGGCTGATCTGTGGAAAGACGGGCGATTATGCCAGTGCACTCGACTTTCTGCTGTTCACCCCAAAATGGCGCCGGCTTCAGTAACCGCCGTCGAGCTCTTTTTCTGGAACAGGGTTTTCTGCGCAGCAAAGCCTTCTGGAAGCTCTCAGAAAAATTTCTTCTGTAGATGAAGACAAGGGCCGCCAAAATCTAGGTTTTTTTCTGGCAAATATGGGCCTATTTCAGCCGTTTTAGCTGAATTTCCTGCAGAGCTCCTGCTCTAAGCTTCCATCCACATGCAGGCTCAGACCACGCCTCCCCACCCCTTCCGTTTCAATTCATTTCTAATTCGCTTTGACATAAGAGCAATTTGAATTAAGAGCAAGGTCACAGAACGAATTAAACTCGTATCTTAATGTACCACTGTACAGGGAAGTCCTGGGTTAATTGTTTGCCAGTACTTCTGTACTCAGAACAATAGTAACTAAATGAGAATCTAACTTTTATGAAATGCTGTTGTTTGGCCCATTTGTTAAAGACTACAGTATTTTGCAAGAGACACTAAGTATATTTATTAATTTCAGATTAAGACCGTATCCAGAGAACTTTTAGTCTTCAACTTAAAGACTGATGATAAAGAGACACGTGAAAAGGAAATAGGAGGATGGTTCAAAGGGAAAATGGCATAAAGCATATACATGATTGACTGATGATGATTTCTTCTTTTTTTAATTTCATGGTTAAACCCTTACAAAGCCTTTCGGGCAGCCTGTGACATCACCAAGCCAGTCCGTGCCCTGTGGGCATGGCTGGGCATGGTGATGTACTGTTACATGGAGGTTGGTACATAGCAGAACTGCTATGTACTGGTCTCCATGATGACTGTCAAAGTCCCCTATGGGAAAAGTAAAAAATTTTTTTTTAAAAAAGTGAAAAAGTAAAACACAAACACAAAAAATAAAATAAAAACACATATACCGCTCTTTTCACATTTACAAATGTCAATCTCCTTGTCTATAAATCATTGTAATCCTATTGACCTGCTGAGTAAAGCTAGCATGTCATTTATACCGCATGGTGACCACTGTAAAAAATAAAAATAACACTACCAGGAATGCTGTATTTTGTTCAAACACCTCACAAAAACCTTTGATAAAAAGCGATCAAAGCATCATATGAAAGCCATAATTGTATCAATAAAAACGTCAACTCATCCCACAAAAAAAACCTTAATCGGCTCCATATACAGAAAAATAAAATAATTATGGCTATCGGACTATGAAATCAATTTATTTTTATAAATGCATGTGTAAAAGTAATAAAACATAAAAACTATATAAAATTTATATCATTGCAATTGTACCGATCTGCATAGTAAAATTATGTCTTTTATACCACATGACGAACGCTGTAAAAATCAGGCCCAAAAAACAAGAATGGTGAAACTGCGTTTCCCCCCCCCCATTTTCATGGCCCAATGCTAAGAAGAATATGGAACACCAGTGCACTCAAAATGCACAATACACCCCTAGATAAGATCCCAAAATGGGATACTGACTTTCTATAAGTAGTTGTCTGAACCACCCCATTCTGGGTACTTCCCTTAAACAATAGGTCCAATAAAGGAATTTGATCCAAATGTATCTGAAAGGTAAATCTCAAATTATCCTCATTGTGCTTAGGGTAATTGATGATTTCTGGTACGGAAGACACGTCACCCGTCCAAATCAACAGGGTATCATCAATGTATCTTCCATACCAGAAAATATTAGTCAGCGGAGCGCAAGTGAGTACACCGGGTGTGTTAAATTTTATCAATGGAATATATATAATGTTCCTCCCAGCAGCCGATATATATGTTCTCCAGTGACAGCAAGAAACATGAGCCCATAGGGCAACCCTATATTTGAAGAAAAAATTGCTTATTAAAAATAAAATAATTAAAACAAAAAATCTTTGACCATAATGATGTTTTTTTCAAAGGGCGACCATACTGTGTATACTTATCCAGCTGATGAGACTAGAGACAAGAGCTATACTATGAGGTATAACTGTATATAAAGCCATCATTTCACAAGAAATCCAGGAAAAAGATAACTGCCATTTGATGTTATTCATACATCTCAAGAGCTGACAAGAATCCTGTAAGAAAATAGGGACTCGAGAAACTAATGGCTGCAAATGTTTATCTAGCCGATCACTTATGTGCCTGAGATGATGGGGCGTAGCGGTGATGGAAATACCTCTTTATGAACCTTTGTGAGAGCATAGAAGATGGGTATCCTAGGGATACAATCTAACTTTCCTTTACTCTACTGTCACGCACCCCCATAGAAAAACCTTCCTCAACCAATGTTACCAATTTCTCTTCAAATAGAAAGGTTAAATCATAATCCAGGGGTCTATATACTTAATTTACTATATACATCATTTAGCATGTTGTTTATCTCCTATACATATAGGTGGCTGTCCAATACCACCACCATACCCCACCCCACCCCACTCCACCCCGGGCCACGATCAAACACAATATACCCCAGAAAGGACCGCTCAAATAGGCACTTCTCCAACTTGGCATATAGGTGGTTTTCTTTCAAGTGTTGAAGCACAATTTGGACATGGCATCAATGGGTATTAAGATCTGGAGAAAACACCAAGAATATCGTCCAAGTGAAACACAACACAGATATACAGAAGGTCTTGGAAGATCTCATTGATGAACTCTTGGAATACTGCAGGTGCGTTACAATGTCTAAAGGGCATAACTAAGTATTCAAAATGCCTGTCCCTGGTATTGAAGGCGGTCTTCCTTTTGTCGCCTTCCTTAATTCAAATGAGGTTATTAGTCCCACGAAGGTCTAACTTGGTAAAGACTTTAGCACCCTGTAGTCAGTCCCTAGGCATTGGAGTTTCCTGGACGGACCAAATAGTTTGGAGCATGTCGATAAGCTGTTTTTGATATGCGTATTGTTGAGCTACTTCAGTCATGTAGTCATGGATATCAGGCAAAGGCACTTTGGCTGGATACTTGGACAGTTATACTGTAATGTGGGCAGGTGGTGGATCCACTACCCATGACATAGTCACATGCAGTGACAGCCAAAGTACTAGCAAGGTGCAAAACAAGCAGGCAGAGGCATTGCCAGGTCACAGGGTCTCAGGCGGCAGGCAGAGAGTAGTCAGAGCTCCTCACGCAGGAGGTCAGAACCAATAAATTACAACAGGAAAATACAGGACACAACCAAAGATCATGAACACCAGTAGTTTGAAGAGAGCAGAGGGAGAGGTGTCCTGATTAGTGATGAGCGATTGTGTCGACAATCGTTATCAGTTAGATAATAGATATTGGCAATTATCATGCCGATATCCAATAGTCGATAATCGCGATGACCGTTAAAGTCTATGGAAGAAGAACAACAGCTTCATTCTTACTCCCAAACAGGGGAGGAGAAGCTGGAATTAACATTCACAACAGTAACCTGGATATGTGCTACCTCTTAGGCAAGACAATTAGGCTATAAAAGTCACAGAAAATTGTTCATAGGCTAAAATAATGCATTATGTTCAACAGAAAACAGAAACATGAGGACGGCGTATCCACAGCAGGTACAGCGGTAGCACCAGCTATGGGGCCCCTTTCACACAAATAAGACACCGCCATTGCAAATAACACATGGGGAGTGCCAGGAGACCCCTATCATTTTTTGCACCAGGGACCAACAACTTGTCATATATGCGGTGCCGGTGGCAGCAAGAACGTCCCAACGGGGAACGCGGAGGTTCAGCTGGCAGGGTCTCAGATACAGCGGATATGGCGACAGACAGGGCCACATGCAGCTAAATCAAATGGGGTGCCCACCCATTATTACTTCCTACTTTTAACATATCACCGGGCACCTTTTTCATTCCGGCCCCTGGCAGGAATGCTGCCCTATTGCCTCCTCTGGCATCCATTTTAAAGTAGCCTGACCCCAAAGCCACAAAAAAATGCCCTTATGGACGCTCAGAATACACATTCCCAATAAGAAATTGACTATTTGAAAAAAATATTTTTCCAATCTTGCTGCTGCTGCTACGGCTACTTGCCATTCTACTGCTGGCACGTTGCAGTCGTTGTACCACCGTGACATTAGAACGTGAAGCTGACGAAACAGCTGTCCCCAGTGAGGCCTGTGTCAAATTCCTGCATTTCCTGCATTCCTGCATTTTATTGTCAAGTGGGTTGAAGGAAATTGCTGACTTTTGATTTGGAACGTGGATCAAGGAGGGTGGACACCCAGTAACAACTCTTTCTTTTGATGGCCTTGAAGCATGGCAAATTAGCTTTTTTGTTAATAAGACCTATACTATTGGTTTCTTTTACAGAAGCATGCCCCAAAACCAGCAAAGATGCCCCTGATGGAACCTCAGAATAAAAAGTGCCGAAAGAAAGTAGTCTTTGAACCTCCATTTTAGTTGAACTGGACACTCCCTGTCCTGGGCCGCAGCATGAGCCCCAAACGCTGGCTACTGGGCAGGACAACACCTCTATGGCGTGGCGAGCGAGCCCGGGCCATTCATCCATTTGGGATACCCGGAAGTCAATTGGGTCTGGAACATATCCAAAAACATCAATGTTGAGACGCAGATAATCGTGCACTATGATCTTAAGCGAGTCTCTGTGTGTTGTGTGTGTGCCCACATTACAGGCTTTGCTGAAGGTGGTAAATAAGGATTGCCAGAGGTCACCCATTACACCCTTGTAGTTCGCTCCATGTTCAGAAAGATAAAAATTTAAAAGGTATAGAAGAGTTTTTCACAGTCTCTGATTGAGAAAGTGTACTGCAAAGATGGAAGATCACAGATATTCTTAAATTCCTCTGATTTCCAACGGCCAACTAGGATTAGAAATATAATTTTTTCTATCGAATACCTGTGAAATGCGGTCTGGTGGAAGAACCGTAACCCCAAATCAACAGTGTTCTTTCTTCAGTCCCAGGGATTTACAACTGCCCAGTAGGACTAGCAATTGATAGTTTTCAACAAACTATCATACAAGTGTGCAATTTGGGCCAAATTGAGAAGCACTGAGTGCAATAGAACTATTTAAAAGTGATATGGATTAAATATGGCGGTTTTAGCACCACTGACAACAGGCACGAAATACTATGAAATATGTATAACACAATTTGCGTACAACTGAGCTCTTTGTGGCAAACAGACGCATGGACTGCAACAGAAATATTTAAAAGTGATATGGATTAAATATGGCGGTCTTCGCACCACTGGCAACAGGTGCAATTTGCTAGGAAATATTTATTACACAATTTGTGTACAACTGAGCTCTTTGCGACAAACAGACCCACGGACTGCAATAAGAGTATTTAAATGTTATATGGATTTAATATGGCGGTCTTCACACCGCTGACAACAGACACGATTTACTATGAAATATGTATATCACAATTTGCATACAACTGAGCTCTTCGCACCAAACCGACGCATGGACTGCAATAGAACTATTTAAAAGTTATAGGGATAAGTTATGCCGGTTTTGGCAACACTGACATGCAGTGAGTTCAATAGAACTGGAAAAACAAAAGGGACAATTTCACCTCCTTTCAGAGGTCTGCTGGTAAAAAAAAGTGGTAAATAAACATTGCTTTTTCAATTCAAGGTCACAGAACACACAGGGCTACACAATATCACCCCTCCTTTCCAAACCCTCTCCTCCTGCCGCCACCCCCGCGGCTGCACACAGCACTAGATTTCTTTAAAAGTTTCTCTAACTAAATAAGAAGTAAAATTCTCTAATCTAACTAAATCAATAGCTTTCCAGCTACGAGGATGGTTTTGTGTATAAGAGACTGTCTCTCTGAGCTGTTAGAACAGCTATTGGCACAGACGCCGAGACGTCCTGCTGTGTAGTTAAACAGCGAGAGAATGAGCTGAACAGGAAATGCAGTTGCATAGATAAAATGAGGTCATGTGATTTTTGCAGCCAATGAGATCCATACACCGCCAAGTGGTGACGTCGTACATCCTCCTCACCCCCCTCTATCCTCGCAGCTGATTGGCTGGCCACCACAAGGACAGGAAACGCTGAAAAAGGCACGATAGTAAATGATTATCTATACGATTATCACCTAAACTATTGCGTGATCGAAAAACCGTGCCGATTTCAACTTTTGTTGATATTATCGCTCATCCCTAGTCCTGATAAAGCCCCAGGCGAACCATGATAGGCAATGTCAGACTAGTGCACCTGTGGAGTTGATCTTTGGCCCACCCTACAGCTACTCTACATGAAAATATTACCTATTAATTTTTAGGCCTCTTGCCTCGTGATACAATGTGCAAAACAAAACTGTATTGTGCAGTACACAATATCAAGTGAGTCACATATCTGTCTGTCTCACACATCACTTTCCCGTGTCTGTCTATCTCACACATTTGTCACAGTCTCAGATATCATATATAGACACATGGCTAAGTGGCTCCATCCATGCCCTCTATCCAAAAACCCCCTCCACCCCCACCAGCCCACATCAATATCCACCTCCATTTTTTTCCTTGCCAGCCGTTACACTCACTTTTAACAGTCCTAGAATAGTGACATACAGAGACCACACAGTGGTCAAACACCAGCTCAGGTCACATCAAATGGCAGTGAGTACAGCACTGATGCAACACAGAAGCAAAATAAACCGGACATCCAGGACTCCCCAGGAACGTTTCTTGACAAGTCTTTCACTTTCCTTTTTTCTTCTCTGGTCTAAAGGGACAAACCATGCAATTCCCCGGGCCACAATCATCTCGAATTTCCCACACAAACATCTTAGAATCCTCACTGTTCCATCACCTCTTTACCTATTCCCAACTCTGTACAATAGTTGGTGGGTAGGCCTAAAGTAGATAGGTTGTAGGTAGGTTGGTGGGCCCCAGTTAGGTAGGTAGGCCTCAGATAGGTAAGTAGGCAGGTGGGAGGTGAGCCAGAGGTAGGTAGCAGAGAGGTCCCAGTTAGGTAGGTAGATAGCCCCCTGGTAGATAAGTAGGCCCCAGTTAGGTTGGTGGTAGGTGGGCCCCAGTTAGGTAGGTGATGTTGGGCCCTAGGTAGGTAGGTTGTAGGTAGGTGAGCCCCAGGTAGGTAGGTTGTAGGTGGGTCCCAGTTAGGTAGGTTGTAGGTGGGACCCTGGTAGGTTGTAAGTAGGTCTGGTCCAGGTAGGTAGGTGATAGGTGGGTCACATGTAGGTAGGTGGTAGGTGGGTCCCAGGTAGGTGATGGTGGACCCCATGTAGGTAGGTTAGAATTAGGTGAGCCCCAAGTAGGTAGGTTGTAGGTGGGCCTCAGTAGGTAGGTTGCAGGTGAACCCCAGGTAGGTAGGCTGTAGGTGGGCTCCAGTTAGGTAGGTTAAAGGGTCCCTGGGTGGCCAAAATTTTTGCAGATCCCCCCCTTTTGCAAACAAGTCATGTCATAGCTTCGCTATCTGAAGTCACTTCCCACAAATATATATTATTATTATTATTATCATTTATTTTGGACCCCCTTGATTCCAGGGGCTGTACTTTTCGGGCAGGTACAAAAATAAATTGGTCAAACAATTAAAAAAGGACAATAAGTGACTAAAACTGGTACAGGGGGGAAAGAGGTCCCTCCCCGGAGGGCTTTACATCACAGGGAAAGGGAGGAAGAGACAAAAGGGTGAGGGGCAGAATTTTGTGGGGGGGAGCAGTGCAACATGGTTAATTTTTGGTTATAGGGAACCCTGAAGGGTAGGTTTTCAGGTTATGTTGAGGTAGCGAGAGGGGGAGTCTATTTGTTGGGGCAGGGAGTTCCAAATTGGGGGGGAAGCATGGAGAAGCTTGGAGAGGGTTTTTGGGGAGGTGATGAGAGGAGAACAGAAAAAAGCCCGTGAGAAGCGGGTTGTGTGAGGGGAGTATTTTAGAAGATTAAGACAGAGTATATGGAGGGGAGAGGTTATGGGAGCCTTGTGGTAAAGGGGTTGCTAGCTTGAAGGGATTCAGGGCAATGAAAGCCGGGAAGGGATCGGAGGGGGGAGAGGGGGGGATAGCGAGGGAGAGGTGAATCAGACGGGCACAGGGGTTAAGGATATTTGGGGGGGAGTGAGAGTGCAGATGGGGGGCCACAAAGAAGTCTATGCGGGAGTGAGGGGGAAAAGGACCAGCATTTTTGTGTTTCAAGTTTAAGAAATGAGCGGATTCGGGAAATTTTTTTTAGGGGAGGTGAAAGGCAGAGGTGAGGGTTTTGGATATGGGGTTTTAAAAGGGACAGATGGAGTAAAACATTTTACCCCAAGGCAGCGACCTGTGGTGTGGGGAAAGGAGTGTGGGGCCATTGCGGGGGTGATAGAAGATCGGTGGAGGGAAGAGGGAGGTGGGAAAATAATAAAATTTATTTTCTCCCCCGTTTTTTTTAGGAGAGGGAGGAGAAAAGGAGGAAATGGACGAAAGACAGTCAGGGATGGGAGGAAAGAGGTGACATCTGGGCCGGTGATGTAGAGTTGGGTGTCATCAGCATGGGGGGTATTGAAAGCCGGTTTATGCTTTGCTGACCCAGGCTGAGGGTGTAATCGAGAAGAGTAGTGGGCCCCGGGTGACCCCCGGGCGACACCAACAGACGCGGGAGAGGGGAGGGTGTGGTGTGAAGTGTGAGACGCTGAATGTTTTTCTCGGGGGAGGTCGAGAGATCCAGGAAAGGCCGAGTCTGTGTACTGAGGGGTGAGAGGATGTGTAGGAGGAATGATGGTCGACAGTGTCAAAAGGGAGGGGGAAAGGGCTAGGGGAAAAAGCCAGAGTATGGCGTGAGGCTTTTTCAGTTCTAGGTCTTGGTGACTTTGGTTAGGGTGGTTTTCGGTAGATGGTGGGGTCGGACACCAGATTGAGTGGGTTTTAAGGACAGATGGTGGAGAGATGGAGGACGTGAAAATGGACGGTTGCCCCAAGGATTTAGAGGCGAAGGGGAAACAGTGAGGTGGGGGGGATAGTTGGACAGTTAGGGGGGGTTGAGAGATTGTTTCTTAAGGAGGGGGGGAGGTAGGGTGTTTAAAGGGGGAAGGGGAAGTGCCCGAGGTTAATGATAGATTGGAAAAGGGTGGTAAGGGCTGGGATATAATAGCACTAAGGTTAGGGAAGAGGGGGATGGCAGTGGGGCAGACTACAGGGGGGAGGGTTTGATTTTGGGCAGTAAAGAGGAGAGTTTGTCAGGAGTGACCGGAGAGAACAAAATTAGGGGGGGGAAAAGTGATGAGATTGTAGGGTGGGCTAAGGGGCACTGCAGGAAAAGAGGTAGGCTGAAGGGGACTGAGGGTAAGCTTTTTCTGATGAGATTTATTTTATTTTGGAAGTGAGTTGCAAAATATCTGCTGAGAGGAGGAAGGGGGGGGGGTGTGGTGGACCCCAGGAGAGAGTTTAAGGTGTTAAAAAGTTTTGGGGGTTTTGGGACTGGGAGGATATGAGACATGAAGTGTCTTGTTTGGCCCGAGGTGAGTGCAGATTTAAATGTTTTTATGATTCTTTGTATAGGAGAAGTCTTGGTGGAGCATGTTTACTTCCGCGGCGTTGGCAATTCTGGAAGCTCGCCCTTTGCTGTTTTTGGGGGAGTCTGTGTTCCAGGGTTGCTGTTGATTTTGCGGGGTTCTTTGTGTGTGGAGGGGGAAGCATCAAGAGTGAAGGTGATTTTTTGTTGTTGAAATTGGTGCCCGCGTCTGGATCAGCAAATGAGGATAGGTAGAGAGAGGTGTAAGAGGCGGGAGAGTGTGATGGTTTTAGGTTTTTAGGGTTCCCGCGTGGGTGTACTAGATTTGGTGCAGGAGGAGAGGTGGAGTGGTGTGGAGGGGAGGGGGAGCAATTTGGCGAGATAGGGAGAGGAGAGTTTGAGAGGTTAGTAGAGGGCAGAGGCGGGTGAAGATGGGGGCCAGTGTGTGTCCATCCCTTTATGGTGGCTCCCGAGGTCACTGGAGAGGCCAAAGGAAGAGGAAGTGACAGGAGTTTGTTAGTAGTGGGATTGGGGTGTATCGTTGGAAAGTTAAAATCCCCATGTTAATGTAGGGAGTCGGTGGAAAGAAATGGAGGGGGCCAGGAGGCGGAGTTATAATATTACAGTACAGACCAAAAGTTTGGACAAACTTCTCATTCCAACAGTTTTCTGTATTTTCATACTAAAAAATTGTAGATTCACACTGAAGCATTTAAAACTTTAATTTAAAACTTGTTATTTTCAAAGTAGTCCCTTTTGCTTTGATTACTGCTTTTCCAAAATCTTGGCATTTCCCCTTTATGATTTAAGAGGGAAGTCACCTGAAAAGGTCTTTATAACAGTCTTGAAGGAAGTTCCCCAGAGATGCTTAGCACTTGTTGGCCTTTTTGCCCCTTCTTTTTCCCCGGTCCAGCTCACCCCCAAACCATCTCAATTTGGGTTCAGGTCGGTACTGTGGAGGAGGGCTCTGGGTGCACCCATCACTCTCCTTTTTGGTCAAATAGCCCCTTTCACGTCTGGGGGTGTGTTTGGGGTCATTGTCCTGTTGAAAAAAAAATGTGGTCCAACAAAAACCAAAAACGGGATGGAATGCATGCCGCTGCAAGAGCGTGGTAACCAGCTGGTTATTTTTCCTTAAATTTTGAAAAACCCCCCAACAGTGTCACCAGAAACACCCCCACCCCCAATAACCCCCCTCATATGCTTCACGGTGTAAACCACGCAGTAGGTCCATTCTTTCACCTTTTCTGCTCGCACAAAGCATGGGTTTGGGGAACCAAAAATTTCAAATTTACTCATAAAACCCAAAGCACAGATTTCCATGGTCTAATTCCATTCCTTTTTTTCTTTAGCCCAAAAAAGTACTTCTGCTTGTTGCCTGGTTTCCCCAGCAGTATTTTACCATGCAGCCTTGCGCCCCAGTCTCCTCTAACGTTGTTGTAGAGATTATCGCTGTAGAACTCTGTATGGATTACCTTGTCCAAAATTTATTGTTAACCGCGATTACTAGGCCGGTGACTCGGATAAATTATCCCCGCTGAGAGGGACCCCTTTGGGCTTCCTTTCCCGGACGGTCCCACTGACCAGTTTTTTTAGCGCTTGATGGTTTTTGCCCCCTGCATTTGGGGGCCTTTTTAACGTTTCCCAAATTTTTCGGGAAAGACGACCTTTAATTTCTTAAAGAAGAGCCACCCGTTTTTTTTTTACTTAGCTGTTTTTTTCTTGCCATAATAGAAATTCTAACAGTCCATTCAGTAGGACTATTAGCTGTGTATCCACCTGACTTCTGACCTACACAACTGATGGTCGCAAGCCCATTTATAAGGCAAGAAATCCCACTTATTAAACCTGACAGGGCACATCTGTGAAGTGAAAACCATTTTAGGTGACTACCTCTTGAAGCTCATCAAGAGAATGCCAAGAGTGTGCAAAGCAGTAATCAAAGCAAAAGGTGGTTACTTTGAAGAACCTAGAATATAAGACATATTTTCAGTTGTTTCACACTTTTTTTGTAAAGTATATAATTCCACATGTGTTAATTTATAGTTTTGATGCCTTCAGTGTGAATCTACAATTTTTATAGTCATGAAAATACAGAAAACTGTTGGAATGAGAAGGTGTGTCCAAACCTTTGGTCTGTACTGTATATATAGGTAGTGAGACAACCTATATATATATATATATATATATAGGTTGTCTCAATACATTTTTTCATTTTAACTCAGTCCTGTTTTCTTGGTTTCATTTTGAATTCATGCATGTTTACCGGCTTCTACTAGGCTGCAGTAGAAGCCAGGTCTGTGGCTATAGCAACCAGCCTATCATGAGACATTGAACAGGTCTGTAGCTATAGTGACCTGAGGAGCTGATGCAGCCCATACATGAGGGGATATCTAGGAATAGGTAGGACACTGTTAATGGACATATATTGCAAAGTGACTTGTTTTTGCAAGATAGCAACATAAAAAGCAATCCTTGTAGTGAGACAACCCCTTTAATAAGTATATTATGCAAGAGTTTACTACAGTTTACGCTCGCTGTTTAGCATTGAGTACAAAATTCTGCTGTCAAAATCCTTCAAATGCCCCTTCTCCCCTGACAGGTATCGCTAAATATTGGCGCCTTCATGTGTAGTGGGGCATGTGAAGTTGAAACGCTGACTGAATACACAAAGGGTAGTTTTAGTCAGCTCACCTGGTCGTAGATGAAGTCGGCAATGCCCGGACTGATGGAAAGCACCTCATCAGAGTAAATCCATGGAGCAAAGAGAAAAAATATGTCCAGCGTAAGACCACTCGTCTTAGAATAATAAAAGTTCCATATCTTTATTTATCAAGTTAAAAATTTTCAAACATAGTGTCAGCACAATCGCATCTAGAACCGACGCGTTTCGGAGCAAAGCTCCTTATTCATGGTATTCATACCATGAATAAGGAGCTTTGCTCCGAAACGCGTCGGTTCTAGATGCGATTGTGCTGACACTATGTTTGAATCATTTTAACTTGTTTGATTACTAAAGATATGGAACTTTTATTACTCCAAGATTAGTGGTCGTACGCTGGACCTGTAATAAAAGTTCAATATCTTTATCAATCAAAAAGATAAAATGATTCAAACATAATGTCAGCACAATAGCATCTAGAACCGACGCGTTTCGGAGCAAAGCTCCTTATTCATACCATGGTAGTTCAATATATGATGCAGTTCAGACGTTGCAGTAGAAAACGTAGCAAATTTATTGAAAGACTATAATACAAGTAATAAAATCAAGTAGACATACTTGCATATGGATGAGTCTTGTCCATAGTGTGAGCGGTAGCGTTAATGGTTGTTTAGAAGCGTGAGTTCATGCAGCGCATGTAGTCAGGCTAAGGCAGTCTATCAGGCAGGGCGTAACACACCTGTAAGGCGACGTTTCGAGAGGCGTACCTCTCTTTCTCAAGCATGTTAGACGTAGTGCAGACTTTACTTATATAGCATTGTTTAACCATTTGTTATCCATGCAAAAGTATGTGTACAATTTAAAAACATAAAGTAAAACAGAATTTACAAAAACACATTAAGGTTGAGCATCTCATTAAGACCTTTCGGATTTAAGGTGTCTAATTTATGGATCCAAACCGCTTCTCTACGTAACAATGTTTTTTTCAATTGAAATCCCTTCTATTTGCTGTACCTGTTCTAGTATGCACCACCGTAGTTCAGCTATCCCATGGCGTTTCTCATTAAAGTGTCGTGCCAATGTATTCTCCCCATATTTCCTTTCTTTAATGTTTGTATTGGAATTACCATCTTTTTCATTTTTATCTTTAAATGTACGAATTGTAGAGTGGTGTTCATTAAGTCTTATTTTTATGGAACGAGTGGTTTGACCTACATAGCCCATTCCACATGGGCATTTTATCAGATTATATAACGTTTTTACTATTACATGTGTGAAAGCCCTTAATGTTAATTGCATATCCTTTTGTTATATGAGTAATGGATGAGCCATGTATGATAGAATGGCAATTCTGACAGTTGAGGCACGCAAAGGTGCCCGATCGTTGTGAGGACAAGGTAGGTTGGTAGTTTTCTTTTTTGTTTATATCGGATGTAGTAATAGTATTCCCTATGGTTTTACCTTTTCTATAGATGAATCTTGGATATTCTTTAAAGAGGTAGTTATATTTCACATCACTTGCTAGAACGTGCCAGTGTGTTTTTATTATTCGTTCTATCTGTTTACTTTGTGTCCCATATTTGCTGATAAACATAAGTCTGTCAGATTTATCCTTCTTTTTTGGAATCATAAACTCCTCTTTATTTTTTTCGAATATTTTTTCCACTTCCATCCTGCTATAACCTCTCTGAACGAATTTTTCTATTATTTTTTCCATCTGTTGTAGATATGTTTGATTGTCTGAACATATTCGTCTCGCTCTTATGAATTGACTTTTGGGGATCCCTTTAAATACATTTGGGGCGTGGTAACTTTTTTTGTGTAGTACGTTATTTTTTCTATAGGCTTGGTGTATAGTGTGGTTTGCAATTTTGCACCTTGTTTTTCAATTTTGGCGTCCAAATAATTAATGGTGTTTTTGTGTACTGTAGCAGTGAATTGAATGAGTCGATGATAGCTATTTAATTCTTGTATGAAGGATTCCAATTGTTCATATGTGCCCTTCCAGAAAATGAGTAAAAATGAGTATATCATCAACATATCTTAACTAGTGTTGAGAGATTATTATCGACAAAGTTGAAATCAGGCACAGTTTTTATGTTGATCGAAATTTTTAGATCATGCGATAATTTAGGTTAAAATCTGTGCATCATCTATTAAGATCGCGCCATTTTCGGCACTTCCTGTCATTTTGGCGGCCAGCAAATCAGCTTACAGAATAGAGCAGGGTGAGATGTTGGTGCGACGTCATGACTGGGATGTGCATGGTTGCGATTGGCTGGAAAAATCACATGACCTCGTTTTACATAGAACAGCCCTTCCTGTTCAGCCTCAGTGTCTCTCAGCGTCTCATAGCAGTAGGACGTGCGCTCTGCCTGTGTCCAACCAGCTCAGCGAAATTATTCTATTTCTTCACAGAGAAAGCTCTACTGTTAGCTGTGATCCTTACAAGTTAGTTAGATTAGAGATTGAAAGATTTTATGTAGTTAGGTAGAGAATTTTAAAGGAGCATATCCCGCTGAAAAGTCACGGGGAGGATCGGGGGGGGGGGGTGGTGGGGCAGGGGCGCCCACAGACAAGCTTAAAAGAATACGGATAAAGTTCACCAAGACTTAGTGTAGGCATTGCACTGCAATAGCTTATTATTAACAGTTTTCTTTTGGAATTTTTCCTGGTTTGGGCACCCTAAACTTTATTAGGATACCACTTTTCTAGTAACTGCAGGTCTCTTTTTTGGGTGAAAAAACCCACTTAAATTATCGTTACATTTAGTAGGTGTTCTTTTCAATTTTCCCCTTTCCCCTTTTTTGATATATCCACCTTGATTAAATTAGAATCCAGCAATTTTGTAGTCAGCACAGGTTGATGGGTCCCAAAAATACCTTGTTTATCCGAATATTTTTCAGATACGTTTTTTTTTCACTTTGGGCAGGCCGCTTTGTTGATAGATTATTTTAAAAGTTAAAATTTGAATACAGCAATTTTTAGTCGCCACAGGTAAATTGAAGGTCCCAAAAATACTTTTTATTAAAAACCGAAACCCCCATTCAGTTTACTTTTTTTTAAACTTTTTCCCCCCCCTTTTTTTTCATTAGGCACCTTGCATTAAGTAAATTTACAGCAATTTTGAGTCCCACAGGTGTTTTAAAAGGGTGCCAAAATCCCTTGTATTACCCCAAAAATTTTTCAGATCGTGTTTTATTCACTTTGGCGCAGGCCAGCTTTTGTTGATAGATTATTTGCAGTTAAATTTAAATACAGCAATTTTGTAGCGCCACGGGTGAATTGATAGGGGGCCAAAAAATACCTTTTTTAATCCAATACATTACAGATAGTGTTTTTTGTTTTTTGGGGCCACTACAGTTTTTGTTCTTTGGGACTTCCTTTAAAATTGATACGCAATTTTGTAGTTACCACGGTAATTAAAAGGGTGCCAAAAATACCTTGTTTCCCGAATACATTTCAGATACGTGTTTTTTCACTTTGGCGCAGGCCAGCTTTGTTGATAGATTACTTTGCAGTTAAATTTGAATCCCCAATTGTGTAGTTACCACAGGTGAATTATGGGTCCAAAAAATACCTTTTATTATCTAAAATTACGAAGTGTTTTTTGACTTTGGCGCACTACAGCTTTGTTCATTGAGGCACCTTGCATTTTAAAGTGAATACGCAATTTTGTAGTCAAAGGTGAATTTGAAAGGTCCCAAAAAATACCTTGTTTTATCGAATACATTTCAGTACGGTTTTTTTATTTTGGGCAGGCCAGCTTTGTTGATGATCTACTTTGCAGTTAAAGTGAATAAGAATTTTTTTTTGATTTAAAGGGTTTTGAGAAAGTGGATTTCCCGTCTTTTAATAAGGGGTTTCCCCCAAAATTTTCCCATACCTTCTCAAAATTTTTATATTTTGAACATGGAGCGAAATGCAGGTGGTAAGCGGCAAAGAGGGGGGTAGGACATGGAGGTAAGAGGTACGAGAAAAGGGTGTCCTTCCGTCTGGCGACAACACGCATCCGCGGTCGTGGGTTTTCGGCCGTCAGGCCCTGTCTCGCGGGTCGGGCCTGTGAATCTCGTAATAACGCGCCCCAATCTGTCCTTCAGTGGTCAATGCGCCCGATCCACATCTTACCCCCCTGCTCCCATACGGCCACAAATTCGTCATCCACATCAGCATCCGTCCAACATGAAGCGCCCAAATGTCAATCGTGTACCCCCATGGGATAACCTTTTTTGAAGACCTCTTTGATGACAAAAAGCGGTTGGGGGCAAAGGGTGTCAAAAAAAACAAAAGGCCAAGATGATGATTTTCTCGTCTGACGCCAGTTACTGATGCCCATCAGAGGAGGGAAGGAAACGGTCAAGGCAAAAAATCCCCGGGGGGTCGGCAAAAGCCTTGCAGTCCCCTTTTTGTAGCCCGCAGCTCCCGGTGCGAATGTAGACGACGAAGTCACCCGGTTGAGTTTTGATGACGACATTGCGGATCCAAAGTGGTCTTTTCAGGACTTTGCTTGCGAACGTTCTCACGGGCGGGAGGAAAACATGGGGTATGTCAGTACGGGTTCCGCCTCAAAAGGGGGAGGGCGGTCGGAAGTCCCTGATGTGATTCCCCCCGCCATGGGCGCGCAACCCCTCCTCGCTTATCGCCCTCAAAAAGGGCCAGGACCCTCTAAGCCTGGCCTTCTTTAGCAAGCCTCTGATTCACCAAACGATGTCATATGCCGCCTTTGCCGTAAAGAAAAGTAGAGGCAGAAACCCCAGGGGTTAACCACCCCCAAAAATGTCTAGTCCATGCAGCGAGTGCATGATTTTAAATGGAGGCAAACTTGGGCCCAAAAAAGGTCGACGACCCCGGGCCCTCCAACCATTGCACCCCCTTGTCCCGCCTCCTCGCCCCCCCAAAGGGTTTCCCTCATGCCCATGTTCTCGAGATGATAGGGATAGCCTCCGTTTCACCCTCCACCGTCGCCCGGTACCCCCAGCACCCCCAGAGACCCACTCCCTTCCTTCCCGCCATTTTGAGCCCTGCAGGGTACAGTGGCCAGTCTAGCAGCCACCCTTCTGTTTTCCCGGTTGGGGCAGAAGAAAACACTTAAACCCCAAACCACCCCAAAGAAAAAAGCCTAAATGTCGGCATTGCCAGGCTTTTGGTTTTGGGAAAATTTGCCTTTCCGTCTGGTGACACAGAGGGGTTCCCCCATTTTGGCCTTGCCTGCCCCCAATCCAGATGCCAAGCAGGCATTTTTTTCCCAGAAAACCGTCTTCCCCTGGCCAGCAGTGTCATCTAAAATTTCAAGGCGTTGTCTGATTGGGGCCCGGGAAAAAAGTCCATCTGACCCCCCGACAATGGAGTGTAAGACGGCCAAGGCCGTATATCTCTGTGACAGCTACTGGGTGAGTGGGGGTTCTCGGGGGGTGCGGTGGCTCTCAGGCTGGGGCCACGTTTTCAAAACGCGGGGATGGTGCGGGGTTTTTTTTCCCCCCAAGGACCTCTGGTGATCACGTCCCCTAGAAACCAGGCGTGAAAAAAATTTAAATTGCCTTGGAGCCCGCCCAACCAGGTCAGGAGCTGTGGGGGCTTCCGCAAAGACCGGCGCTGGTGGGTGACAAGAACCTTTTGTCCCCGGGCAAGGTGGTTGCGATAAGGGCGAAATCTGTGGCCCCCCTTTAAGATGGTAGGCTAGAGCACATCCCTTGCCGGGCAAAAGTCATAACCTTGTTCAGAAATTTCTAAAGGGCTACCCGGGTCTGGATGCCTGTGGGGAAAAGGCTGAAGCTAAGTTCGCCTTCCCGCCTTTCGCACCCTGCTTCGTCCTGCGGCTCGGTGCGCGAGTGGGCCTCCCCATAAAAACGTCTCATTTTGGGGGAAAAACACGCGGGGAATTACCCTCACATGCCCCCGCGATTGTGGCAGCGGCAATCCTTTTCCAGTAAAAGTGACACTGGCCTGAAAAGCAGCGGTCGGACCCGGGGTGTTGACCCACCGAGAGTGGAGGCAAGTGAAAGAGCTCTGCACCCTCCTGCCAGTTTTGAAAAAAGCACCAAAATGGTCAGGCGGACGTGCCCCTTTTCAGATGAGCTTGTGGGTCAGTTCTGGAACGATCGTTGGACACTTGAACAACAGGTCCCGCCGCGAGGGGAGGAGCGGACACGATGCGGACACGGAGCCCTTTTTTCTTGTCGAATTCACAAGGCCCCAAGTTTCTCAATTTTTTCAGTTTTCATTTGGCAGTGGTTCGGGGTCCAGGGTAGTGCAAGGCAGCGAATCAGCTTCAGGGGCATCATCTCAGGCAAGTCAGGGCTGTGTTGAAGTGTGCCCGGGGGAAGCGGGGGAGGAGGAGGGGAAGGGGAGGTATTCCTAGCACGACGTTACGAGTCCCCGCCCTTTGGAAGAGGTTGGGCGTTTGGTGGAGGGGGAAGAGAGGAGATCGTTTTCTGTGCCCTGCCCAGGGCTTGGGAAATCAAGGTCCATCTCTCACATGAGTGCTTTGGGTGCTCCTTTCCCCCACATGATCCTCGAATTAAGGCCTCAAAAAAAAACAGTTATGGGGGGCCCCCCTCCGGATCCCCGGGGACAAAACCCAAAACAGCACTTTCCCTTTCCCCCCACCCAAATAGAGAGTAAAATGCAGGGAAAGGAGACCTTTCTGATTGATCAAAATGGAGAAATTGTTGCGTCTGCTTCCGTTCTTCAAATGTCCGGGAGAACAACTCAGCGAGTGAAGAGTAGAGTGCAAGTAAAAACCCTAGCGGCAGCAGCGCGAGGCAAAAGGGGGCAGAAGCCTAAGGGTGACTTGGCAAACTTTATTTACCACCCCCCCAACGCATGCAATGCAGGGCCCCCATCCAAAACAAGAGACCGCTTAAGATCAGGTGCCGGGCTATTGCGTCTCAACACCCATGTTTTTGTATGTGTTCCGGGCCCCAAAAGACTTCTGGGTATCCAAAAAAGGACGAAAAGGCCCGAGTCGCTGCCCCGCCATAGAGGTATTGTCTGCCCAGCAGCCGGTCATATCGAGCGGCCCTTTAGCACAGCTGGAGGGGTATTCAGACAAACGTTCGGCTTTCCCCGATAATGTGGGTCGTTTTTTACTTTTATCAAATGAATAGGCATGGATTCTCTGATGATGTTTTTGGGCCCCATGCCGTGGTCACCGATTAGTTTCCGGGCTACTTACATTCCTCTTCAAACAGAAATTGTCCTTTGAAAATTTTTTTAAAATGATTTTTTCTCTCTGCAATTTTTATTCTTTTTCCCAACAGTTCATTTTGTGGTTTGCTGTGGGGACGTAAAGACGCAGGTTTCTGACAAAACCGTTTCCATTTACCATTTATCTTTAGAGTTTTAGCATTGTCAATGGTTTGGGTCTTTTGTGTGAGATACAGCTAAAATTTTGGTCCTTTTGGAAACGAAATTTGGTTTTTTTTAAGTGGCATTTCCCCCTCACATTTTTCGAAACATTCACTTTTTTGAAAAGGTGTGAGTAGGTCAAACAAGGTTTTAACAGACAAACGGTTCCTTGAAATAAGCAAGAAGAGAACGGCAATTATAATAGTAGGTATAACATAGAGATGGTAAGCAATCTAACAGTATTATCAGGAGGAGGAAATGTAAGATAGCCCATTGAGGGTTAAAGAGGGGTCGTTACAAGCCCCTTATGGGTGTTAGTGTATACTTGGAAAACACCAGGGTTCCCAAGTTTTCCTCTTCTTAACACAAATATGTGGAGGATCAAAATAGAAATTCAAAAGTACAGTTAAAATTAAACCCCCTATTGATCACTTGGGTATTGATGGGTCTGGGGTCCCCCAAGCACACGCCAGGCATTTCGGGCTGAAATCAAGACATGGAAAAATACAGTTTTAAACAGGGGGGGTCCCTGCAGACCAATATCTAGGACTGCAGCTCATTTTGGCCCGCAGGGGAATCCAGTTAAAAAGAAAGCGTTGGGAACAAGAAAACCCAAAAAACGCTTAAAAAGGGGCATCCCCCCAAACATTAATAAGTTCCTGTTGTCCGCATTGCTTCCAAAAAAGGGGGTTTGTGAACCTTGAGAATAGCCCAAAATGGGAAGGGAAAAAACCCATCTAAATGTATTTTCGTGTTCAAGGTTAGGCATTTGAATGCGCGGGGAGCTGAAAGGCAGCATCCCTTTTGGTGTAAAGGGTAAATTCTTGAGTCGGAGTTACAGAGTTTCTTATTTTCTAATTAGGGTTTTGGATATGTTCGGATCTGTAAGTATTGGAAAAAGAGGGGTGGGGGAAGCTGAAATGAGTGGCTTATGTCTGAAAAGGATTTTAAAGTGTCTTCGTGGTAGGGTTGATAAATAGTGTGAATGTTATATTTGGGGCCCAGGCGGAAAAAACAGGTGTTCTTTCCCCAACAGCAAAGGGGTAGACACGGGGATGTGCCTTTGGGGTTTTCCCCCATGAATTGGGAAAATACATGCAGAGCCAAGTTTTAAGGGGGTCGGTTAAGGGCTAAAAGGGACTGGGAGCCGCGGCCAAGGGGAGCGCTCGAGGGAATTACAGGACAGGGTTAAAGGGGAAAACCCCCCGGAGTCATGGACGGGGTTTTATCAGCCGAGTGCTAAAGTTTGTTCAAAAGGTTGGGAAAATTTTTAAAATGTCTAAGGTTGGGTAAGGCCAAGCCCCCCTTTTTATAGCTAAGGTTGCAAAGATCTGTTTTAACCCTTCCCCTCCTACAAGCCAAAAAAATTTGGGGTGAATAAATTTTAAGTTTGTGGTGGTTTTTGAAGGGACCCGGGATGGGGTTGCTTCATTGTAGATGAATTTGGGGAAGGGGCATTTTCAAAAAGTTAATTCAGCGCCCTTTAGGCAGAAACCCGAGAGACGTTTTTATTCTGTTTAGATCCACATAAGACTTTCATAGTTGACTGAGTGGTGCATGAGGTGGTTTGTAACTTTTTCCTAAGTAATTACCGGGAGGTGATAGGACAAAGCCAAATTTTTCTAACAATTTAATTCTTGTTCAGGAATGTTTACAGGGGAAAGAGATGATTTGGATCTGTTTGCTTATAAAAGGAGACCTGGAAAAGACTGAGTGTATCAAAATGGCTGGGTAGAGGTTGGGTTGGACACTGTCACATTACGTCATCAGCATAGAGATATTTTGAAAGGGTAGATTGACCCGGATACCTGTGTAAGTCGGGTTTCTCCCGATTTTTTCCCCTAACGGTTCAATACAAAGGATAAATAAAATGGGGGGCAGAGGGCAGCCTTTGGGGAGTGCCTTGGTAGGTTGAATGGGGAGGACAGAAAGCCTGATGAAAGTATGGGGCGGGGGGAAAAAGATAAGGGATGATGGCGAAATAAAAACCAAAAACCCCCAATTTCTGGAGTGCAAAGGGAATAAACGGCAATTAAATTATCGAAAGCCTTTTCGGCTCGAGTGAAAGGAAACAAATCAGGTCGTAAGACCCTTTTAATTTGAATGAGGTCTAAGAGACGCCGAGTTGCGTCACAGGCTTGTCTACCCTTTACGAACCCTGTTTGGTCCATACATATCAATGAAGGAAGGACGGTATTGAGGCGGGAGGCTAGGATTTTTGCGTAGATTTTGATGTCATTATTTTAAAAAAGATTGGGTCTATAATTAGCAACCTTTTCCCGGTTTTTGGGATGGTGGAAAAATGGCTGTAGAAGTTCTTTTTGGAGGTTTTGCCCAAAATTCGATGTCTTGAACATATGTTCATAGATGGGGAGAGGATTTCGGAATGAGGGATAATATTCGTTCGTTTGTCCGTTTGGGCTGGCGCTTTGTTAAGTTTTCTAATCTAATAGCTAAATTGGATTCGGGGTATTTAAGGGGGCATTCAGAGCAGAGTTTTGGGAGGGTTTAGTGAAGGGAGGTGGATTGAAGAGAGAAAAAGTTAATTTCTTCATCAAGGGGGTTGAAAATTGTCTGTAGGGTTAAATAATACAGTTTAAGTAGAATTTTAGCGAATTGCCAGATATATCAGAAGGGGGTTTATAATTTTGGCCCGAATGAGGTTTAAAAAGTAATTTTAGAGCGGGGTTGTTAGAGTTTTTATACGCTTGGTAGGGTTTGGGGGGCCTATCCCCCTGTATGTAAAATGCCATTTCATTTTAAAATTTTCCCTTTTATATTTCTGGAGGGATAATGTCGCAAGTCGTTTTGTAGTTTTGAGGCGTCTTTTTTATCTAAGGACTATAGATTTTTTGGGTTTTGTTAGCTATTGGGTTGCAAATAGGGTTATTTTTGTTTAGATTTGAATTGAGAGTTGAATTGCTAGCTAGTTGGAGAAGACCCTGGATAAAAGGGCCCTTTGGGCACCACCATAGGGTGGTTGGGGAGGGGACCGAGTGTTTGTTGATGGAAAAAACCCTTAAGCGAGTTCTAAAAATGCAACATTTTCAGGGGATTTAAAGGGGAAAATTGTTTAGATGCCAAAGGCGAGGGCGGGGAAAAGATCGTGGAGGCTTCAAAGGGGTTTTGTAACTGGTGCATGGTTTGCCATCAGTTGTCCAATATTGGGGGGAAAAAAAGTCACTCGAGATTATTTTGTTTTAACTAAGAAAAAATCTTTCAGGATGAACGATGGGGGGGGAAAGAAATTTTTAATCCCTTCGGTGGTATGTAAGTACCCCATCTCATGTAAATCCCCTTCAAGTATGAGGGGTTTTGTATATTAAGGTTTTTTTTTTGACCCGGGAAGGGTCTTCACAGGCGTTGGCTACCATTAAAAACCCCCCGCAGGGATAGACCCCCCTTCCAAAGTTTTTTGCTTTTAAAAAGAGTTTCCCATGAAGGGAACCTTTTAAGTTTTGGTATAAAAAGGGAAGGGTGTAGGTTGGAGTCAAATTTTCAAACCACAATAATTAAGGTCCGGGGGGGTCGTTTTGGGCTGTAGGAAAAACTTAAAGGTAAAGGAATTTTTTATTAAAAATTTTCTACTCCCCTTCTTTTTAGTGGCATGTGATTGAAAAATGTAAGGGAAGTGTTTGTTACTTAACCTTTTGCATCAAAGCTAGTAAATGAGCTCTTGGAGACAAAATTTCGTAGACCCGATTTAATAGCCTCCTCCACATAAGAAAACGTTTGAAGGGGGGATTTTGGGGGCCCTTAAAATTTTATAATTTAAAAATTTTTTAAAAACCCTTTTAGGGGTTTTTTGAGAGGTTTATGTGTGCAGGGTGTGGGGTTAAATTCCCAAATTGACAACATTATGATAAAGGTTTTAGTCAAAGAATAATCATAAAAAACTGCTGAAAAATCTGGTGCAAAATGCTAAAAAAAACAGGAATTCTGAAGGCAAAAAATCAAAAAAATTTTTATCCCCCCGAAGAAAAAAGGGAAAATAGCGGGGCGGGTCCCCCCTGGAGCTGAGGGAGAGAGGAAAGTGAACGTCACCTAGAAAAAAAAAATGTCTAGGACATACCCCCAAGGAAAGGGGAAACCTCAAGGGACCAACTGTAAAAAATAAAAAAGAGGGTTGGTTTGGAAATCAAATAAACAAAAGCCAAAAGGGGGGGTTTGGGGGTTGGACAATCCCCGGGCGGGGTTGTTTCCTATAAAACTGGACGGGGAGCCCAAAAGGGCGAAAGGGTAGGCCCAGTGGCGCAGAGTGGGCAAGCTTTTTTCTGGGCTATTAAAAGACAACTTTGGAAAACCCACCCTTGTTGTTAACAGTTAAAGGGGGAAAAAAGCCCCATTATACAAAATTTTCCTTCTCTTTAGAATTTTAGAAAAGGGGAAAATAAAAATCTCTTCTGCGTGACAGGGTAGCAGCGGGAAAGGTCGGGGAACAGGGAAATGGTTTGGGAAAATCGACCCGGGAAAAGAGATTTTTTTTTGGTAGGGCCTTTAAGAAGTTTCCTTGAAAAATGGAAAAAAAGGGATGCGAGCTATTAAATCTCTGGGAAATTGCGAGGGTTAGGTTTGGGGGGTTTGGGAATTCCTATGGATTCTGTCAATGGTGGTTTGCGGGCTGCTTTTAAAAAAGAGCCAGGGTCTTTAAAGTCCTTTTAAAAAGGAGTTTAATTGGTCAGGAGGGATGGACTCAGGTATGCCTTTTAATCCGCCATTGTTCCCCTTGAGGGTCTTCGGGTTCCCGAACTTTATTGGAGAGGCGTTGGGCTTCATCTTCCAATGCCCGCATTGGCACAATGAGAGTGTTGTGTGAAACTGCAAATTCCCCCAATTTTTTGACTCTATGTGTTCCGTTCTTGAAGCCGTGGTGGATTTTCTTGCTGAGATCTGATATCATTTGTTTTTATATAGATTGGAGGGGTAGATTTGAAAAGGGGGTTTAAAAGAGTTGATTTTTTAGCAGATGTTTGAGGTTGGGAATTGCATCTTTTCCAAAAGTTCAAGTTTAACCCATTCGCTCTTGAGGATAGTGGGGGGGAAGAGGAAAAATTGTAGCCTTTTTTGGGGTTATCTCTGTTTTGGGAGGAAAAGGTAAAAAAATCCGGGGAAAACTTGGGAGGTTTGGAAACTCGTTTTTTTTCTTGGGGGGGGGAAATGCCGCCCCTTTTTGGGGAATGTGAGAGTGTTTTATTATTTTTATTATTTTTTTTAAATTTTTTTTTTATTTTTATTTTTTTATTTTTTTTTTGAAGACCCCTTTTTTGGTTTTCCCAGAAAAGGGAGTGGGTAAAAAGGGCCATTTTGGGTTATTTTTGCGGAAAACCCGGTTAAAAAAGAGGGGTAGAGGATATCGTCCAGCTGCAAATTCAAGGGAGGTTTAGTGGAAGAGACTGGAGGTGTTCTACAGAACTTTAATCCAACATGGGCTGGCTGTAAAAGTTGAGAGGGGGGACTGAAGGGGGTTTAAAAACCAGCCCCAAAGTTTAAAGGGTTTAAACCCGCTTTTTTATTTAGCTGATAAAACTTTCAGGTAATAGTTCCCGAGAAATTGGGAAAAAATAGGGGATTGGGGTTTAGCTGCTTTTTCACTGTGTGAAGGAGCAAATGTCCCAACAGCTGATGAGAGGAGGCAGGGATTTTTATTTACTCACTGCGAGTGTTGTGATGACAGGGTATGGCATCCCATGCTTGGGGGAAATACCTCCCCTTTTACCTCCCTTTTAGGCTGGGAAAATTTCTGTCCTGCAGGAGGGAAACCTTCAGTTTTCAGCACAAAACTTTCCCCCGCCCTCACCTAAAGGACACCCACACAGGCACAGCAGGAGGGTTATGCAGTGAGGGGCTCCTCAGATACAAGTTTAAAAGCGGCAGCCCCAGGTTCCCCAGGGCCCGGGGCCCAGTGGCAGCCGGGGGGACTCCTCAGGGGAGATCGCAAACGGCAGCCCGGGGCCCCCCGGGAGTTTAGGGGCAGGGAGCCGGGATCCCCTGAAAAGGGGCGGTCCCCAAGGGGGGGCCCAAAAATCTCCCCGGGGGGCAGGACCCGGCGAAGTCGATGGTTTTTTTTAGGGTGGCTGCAGGGCAGCAGACAAGGTAAGCTATTTAGGTACAAGGGAGCCAATGAGTGCGGGGAGGTCCCCTAGTGCCACAGTGGAGCCCCCTGGAAGTGCAGAAGGGGGCGGCGATTCCCGCCCTTTCTCCAAGAAGCAAGGAGGAGGTTTATTAAAAGGGGAAAGCTTGCCCAAAAGAGGCTGGATTGGGAAAAGGGGGGAGTTTCCCCCCCGAAGTTCTGTCGGGTGGTCCCCCAATAGGGGGGTCCCTTTTTCTGTATGTGTATTTTTTGAGCCCTTTTCCCGGGTCAATTTCCCAGGAAAAAGGGCTCAGAGCACGCCCCTACATCCCCCGCTCAGGCCCCAAAACCCCCTTCCCACACTTTTTTAATCCGGGGGTCCTGCCCCGGTTTGGGGCTCATTTCTGTGGCCCAGGAAAAGGTATTTAAACAAAAGTCCCGTTTTTAATAAAAAGGTGGGGCCAAAGACTCCCTTTTTTCCGGGGCCTTTTTAATCTGTGGGGTTTAGATAGGGTTTTAAAGGGGCATGCTGCGGCCGGACAGGGATAGTCAATGTCCGTTGGTGGGGGAAATGATTGTTCAAAATAATGCCTTCTGGCAATTTTAAAATTTTTGGGTCATGGGAGATTTTTAAAGGGTATGCTTTTGGTAAGGACAGGGATAGTTAATAGTCTGTCAGTTTTTTTCTGTGAAATCTTGTTTCCCCAATTTTTCTTGCCTAAAATTTTTAGTTTTATCCAGTTTTTTGTTGTGGTGTTAATTCCAGGTTCTCCAAACCCCGTTTGGGGGGTAAGAAAGAAGGTGTTGTTCCTCTTTCCCATATATTTAAAAGGTCATCGGCGATAATTGTTATCGACTATCAGATTTTTAGTCATGATAATTGCCCATATGAATATGGAATTTGATAACGATTTGTTGACAACCCAAACGCTCATCATAGTCCTACCTAAAATAAAGGTTTACACCACAAAAAAAAAGACTTTGACAAAACCCAAAACAAAAAGAATAGTCAGGGAAGTAAGGGGTCACAAACCAAAAGAGCAAAGGGACAAAAAACAGCAGGCAAAAACCCTAGGTTTAAAAAAAAATTTGGGGCCAAAAATATCAGGGTCAAAACCCAAAAAACAACACCTGCTCCAGTACAAAACTTTTAAACAGCACAGGTCAAATAAATTGGTTTATTTTAGGGATGTTTAGAGTTTTGTTTCCGGTTTTTGATTGGAAAAGGGGCCCCTGATATCCCCAAAACCCCACGGAACAACCCGGGAAGGGGAAGAGTGGTGCAGAAAGCTGTCACTCACCTATCAAGCAGAACAATCTGCAGTCCTGCCCTAGAGCTAGAAGGGAACCAGAGAGGTGTGAAAGAGCTGTCCATAACACCGAGAAGCACAGCATCAGACCATGATCAGACAGTGCAAAGAACCTGCAATACAGGTGAACTTCATGGCCAAAAGCGCAGTACCTTGCGAACAGAGAACTGTTCTGCAGCCAGAACAGACACAGTCGTGATATGTACCTTACTGAACCCTACACACTATAGTGCATAGTACAGACAATGGGTAAGGTAAGATAAATTTATACTTACCTCAACAGAGGTGACATGGAGGAAGCTATCAACCCTTTACACTTTATAAGTTCAAATAGTCTACAACTACTTTTAGTAAATCAGAGGTTTTACTCTCTGTGTTTTGTAAGATGGCACACCACTCTAGCAGAATTGCCTGTCAACCTGGTCAGCCTAAGGAGCATCCATTCCTTGTTACTTCTGCAGTAATGCCATTGCACCTCCAGTGTTGGGACACTAGCGTTTTGTGCTCTCAGCACTTTGGGGCAAGTGGCACAACACTGTCACTGCATTATACCACCTGACTTTGCCCAGATGCCCATTGCTCACAAAAGGGAATGACATGGCAGGAAGTCAATCACTCCATGCCATGCTGCATCAAACTTTTCAACTCTATCCACCTCCTGAAAAGGCAGCTACTGTTGAATTTGGTGTAATCACCAGATCATATACTCATTTGCAGCTAGGAAGTAAAATAACTCAGAAATATCTGGAAACCTGGAAGTAATGCTTCCTAATTTAGAGACAATGCATGATCTTTAGGTGACTGGCAAATTTAAACCAGCTCTAGAACAAATCCCTGGTTCCGCAGTTTGCAGTCAGTATCTATATAATTCTTGGGAAGTGATTAAATGAAAAATTCAAGATCTTGGTGTACATTCCCAGGTGACAGTGCTGGCTTTAAGGACGCTGTGAAAGAACCACAATGAATCCCATCTAGGTCTAACACAGTATTAGTACATCTGCCTGATTGTGTTTGTGTGTTTTGGTAAATTTTTCTTCACAAGTTTTTTTAATTAATTCTTGTTCAATCCTTTTTATTTCCATACTGGTAGTTTTATTAATAAGTATATGCACGTACATTAGCCTGTGTACTTTGGGTAAACCTAAGCATGTCCTAACAATATTCATCCTGAACAAACATTCCTAGCGTCCTTCAATAAATCCAGTAATGTATACATATGGGAATAGATCATGTCATGACCAAGGGAGGATTCCTTCTTTGCTTTGATCACATCATATAGAGGGGTTAAAAGATGGAAAACAGAGGGTTTCATGACAATGGCTGTGTTTTATAGTCAGTACTTTCTTCAGAGGATGTGGACACAATAAAAATGGTAACTCAAATTTTGATTGAAGTCCCTATTATGGAAACCCGTGTCATGAAGCTCCTGACAAGTGCTACTGGTTCAACCAAACTAGAAAAAAAATGGGGTTCAGGATGTCCTCAACCCATTATTTTTTGTTTACTCCTATCCTTACTGTTTATCTAACCCTATCCCTAGTACTAACTGTAACAATAACTCTAACCCTAAGACAGGGTTTGGGATTTTAGTTTGTTAACTTACCTTTCAGCCGTGCTCTAGGCCTTGCATCACTCCCATCATGCCATCACTTTTCACTTCTGAGTTACCCTAATGTCATAGAAGCAAAAGTGGTGTTGCAGGTTAACCCAGTGTTATGGAAGCAGTAGTGGCTTTGCAGTTTACCCCAGTGTCATGGAAGCAGAAGTGGTTTTGCAGGTGAAGTTGGATGTTGTTCCTCACGTCCAACATCACTTCTAGTTCCCAAAATATAGGAGTTAAGTAGGAAAACCATAAATGACTTCAGAGGTTGCATCAGAAGTGCTTACACAGTGGGAGCGAGGTAACCGAAGTTAAGCTGAAAGACAAGTTAACGACTCGATATTCTTAAAAACCCTAACCCTAGTCCTATTTGAAATTATGGTTAAAGTCAATTATTTTTCTGATTTTTACTAAAATTTGATTTAAACCTACCCGAATGGAATGGCTAAGATATTGACCTGAAGCCAAGTTTCAAAATTACTCCTGACATAGTTTTTGTGCGGATCTCACTTTCAGAGTCAGTTTCAAACTCTGTAGTGAGTGATGCAATAGAGGAAAGGTGACTCTTGCATGTCGCCAGCTCTGTTCCCCGAATTTGCTTGGTCTTCTTTTTCCAAATAATACCACTCATAGGCAAACAAACTATATCTAGTACACAAACTTTTCACAAACTCACTAGTAGTGAAGCTGACTTCCTATGATAACACTACAGTATGTAATTAAGCTTCTTGGTTTGCTCCATACTAATCTTTTGATTGATTTTATGCCCCTTTTTCTAATGGTTGAGGCTGAAACACTTGCAGTCAATAATTAAAAGTCCAGATATTTTTGCCCATATAGTGTATTTGCATAGGAGCTGTGTAGAACATCTATCCCTTAGAGGGAAGTATTAAACACTACTTACAAAAAGCTATGCTTATGCCAGGAGGCAATACAGTATATAAAACCCTATTAAATATCTGTAAGGGTTCGGTGGATTAGCTGGACCACCGCAAGCGATGATAGCTAAGCCACGCCAGGGAACGGAATCTAAGTAGCCCCCGGTTTTCACCAGAGCCCGCCGCAAAGCGGGATGGACTTGCTGCGGCGTGAGGCTACCAGGTCGTTACCCCTGACGTGACTTGCCTGCGGTGGCGGCCGGGGTACTGCGTGGTACAAAATCGTAATCCAAAGGTGTAGTCGGGGACAGGCAGAAGATCAGGGCAGGCGGCAGAGGTTCGTGGTCAGAGACGGGCAGGCGGTCAGGGCAGGCGGCAAACAGGCAAGGTCAGTAAATGTAAGCAGGAAGACTGGTACACTGGTAATCAATACGGACACTAGAGACACTCTAAGCTCACTAACGCACACCAACGATCTAGCACCGAGTGCTGGGGGCATAAGCCTTATATAGGACCAGTGCCCGGCACTAAGCCAATTACCGGGACACTGGCCCTTTAAATCTAGACCAGCCGTCGCGCGCTAGGGGGCGGGCATGCGCACAACGGCCGGGACGGACAGGAGCGGCGTGCACCGGAGCACGGCCAGGTAAGAGAGCCGACGTGGGGACGGGTGCGGTTGCGGGTGACCGCGATACCCGCGCCGGGCCCTCAGCTGGCAGGGGAACGGCCACAGGGGCAGCGGCACCCGTGGCCGCCATGTCAGTACCCCCCCCCCCCCCTTAGGTCTCCCCCTCTTTTTTTTGAAGCTAGCAAGGAGATCAGGTGACAGGTTGCCTTCAGGTTCCCACGAACGCTCCTCCGGCCCGAACCCCTTCCAGTCGATGAGAAAGAACCGCTTCCCCCTCACTGTCTTCTGCGCCAGCACCTCCTTGACCTCAAAGATGTTATCAGAGTTGGCCACAGGAGAAGGCGAGACAGATCCACGGGAGAAGCGATTCAGCACCACAGGCTTGAGGAGCGAGACATGGAAGGCGTTCGGGACACGCAGAGTGGGAGGCAAGCGGAGCTTGTAGGAGACCGGGTTAAGCTGACGAAGTACCACAAAAGGGCCCAAATATTTAGGGCCCAACTTGTAGCTGGGTACCTTGAAACGGATGTATTTGGCCAATAGCCAAACCCTATCACCTGGCTTAAATACAGGGGGAGGTCTCCGGTACCTATCGGCCTGAACTTTAGTACGAGTGGAAGCCCGAAGAAGGGCCTGACGAGTGACCTGCCAGAGTGACTTGATGTCCCGTACTTGGGCATCCACGGCAGGAACGTGACACGAAACGGCCAGGGGAAGAGGCGGGCGGGGATGTAACCCAAACACAATAAAAAAGGGAGCGGCTCCAGCGGACTCTGAGTCTAGGGAATTATATGAGAATTCCGCCCAGGGGAGAAGGTCAGACCAGTTATCCTGACGGGCAGACACAAAATGTCGCAGATAAGTGCCTAAGACTTGGTTGACCCTCTCCACCTGCCCGTTGGTCTGAGGGTGGTACGCAGATGAAAAGTCCAGCTGAACCCGTAACTGGCCACAGAGAGCCCGCCAGAATTTAGATACAAACTGGACTCCCCTATCAGAGATGATGTGCAAAGGGAGCCCATGCAATCGAAAGATGTGGTGGAAGAAGAGCTGGGCTAGCTGGGGTGCCGAGGGTAACCCGGGCAGGGGCACAAAATGAGCCATTTTAGAAAATCTGTCAACCACCACCCAAATGACCGTGTTTCCGGATGAGGCCGGTAGGTCAGTGACAAAATCCATAGCAATATGGGACCAAGGCTTCTCTGGCACTGGGAGAGGTTGAAGCAGACCCGCGGGTCTGAGGCGAGGAACTTTGTTCCGAGCACAGGAGATACAGGCTAAGACAAAGTCTCTAACGTCCTGTGAGAGAGTGGGCCACCAATAGTATCTCGAGATGAGTTGTACGGATTTGCGAATCCCAGGATGACCAGCTGTTTGAGAAGAATGTCCCCATTTAAGGATTCAAGGCCGCAAAGCAGGACGGAAATAGGTCTTCCCAGGAGGTAACTGTTGCAGGTCTACAGGAGCTGCTGAAAGAAGCCGTCCGGAGGAATGATGTGCTGCAGGGATGGCTCCAAGCCCACCGTGTTGGAGGATCTAGAGAGAGCGTCCGCCCTGACGTTTTTTTTCTGCCGGTCGGAAGTGTAGGAGGAAATCAAATCGGGCGAAGAAAGGCGACCATCTGGCTTGACGTGGATTCAATCGCTGGGCAGATTGTAGATATAGAAGATTCTTATGATCAGTGTAGATCTCTATGGGATGGTGAGCCCCCTCCAGCAAGTGACGCCATTCTTCTAGGGCCAACTTTATAGCAAGAAGTTCCCGATCACCGATAGTGTAATTGCGTTCGGCAGAAGTGAAGGTCTTGGAGAAGAATCCACATGTCCGCAATTTCCCCGAGGGGGACTTCTGAAGAAGAACGGCGCCGGCACCAACTGAGGAGGCGTCAACCTCTAAGACAAACGGGCACTGAGGGTCCGGACGAGAGAGAACCGGAGCGGAAGCAAACGCAGCTTTCAGACGTTTGAATGCCTCTTGGGCCTCGGGAGGCCATGATTTGGGGTCGGCACCCTTCTTGGTGAGGGCCACCATTGGAGCCACCAGAGAGGAGAACTGGGGGATAAATTGCCTGTAATAATTGGCAAAGCCTAAGAAGCGCTGGATGGCCCGAAGGCCCACCGGACGGGGCCACTGCAGGACTGCTGAGAGCTTGGCGGGGTCCATCTGTAGACCTTGGTCCGACACGATGTACCCTAAGAAGGGCAGGGAGGTGCGCTCGAACAGGCACTTCTCCAACTTGGCATAAAGTTGGTGGTTTCGGAGACGTCTGAGCACCTGGCGGACATGGTGACGGTGAGTTTCTAGGTCTGGAGAATAGATGAGAATATCGTCTAGATAGACTATAACGCAGACGTATAGAAGATCCCGAAAGATCTCATTAACGAAGTTTTGGAAGACAGCCGGAGCGTTGCAGAGACCAAATGGCATGACGAGATATTCGAAGTGGCCATCACGGGTGTTAAAGGCTGTTTTCCACTCGTCACCTTTTCGGATGCGGATCAGATTGTAAGCACCGCGAAGGTCCAGTTTAGAAAAAAAATTTGCGCCACGTAGGCGGTCAAATAGCTCCGAGATCAAAGGCAGGGGGTATCGATTCTTTACGGTTATTTTGTTCAGGCCACGATAATCGATACAGGGCCGGAGGGTACCATCTTTCTTTTCGACAAAGAAGAATCCGGCTCCCGCAGACGAGGACAACTTGCGTATAAAGCCTTTGCGGAGATTCTCTTGAATATAGTCGGACATGGCCTTTGTCTCCGGGACGGAAAGCGGGTACACTCTGCCTCGGGGAGGAGTAGTACCGGGTTGCAGGTCAATAGGGCAATCGAAGGGCCGGTGCGGAGGCAGAGTTTCAGCCTGTCTTTCAGAAAAAACATCGGAAAAGTCCTGGTAAGGAGCAGGCAGACCTGGCAGAGACTTCGTAGGCTCGGTAGAGGCAGACCGACGGGCTGGGCAGAGCGCCCGAAGGCAACGTGAGTGGCATGCCGGGCCCCAACGAAGAATCTCGCCTGTGTTCCAGTTTAGGGTCGGAGCATGCTCTTGTAACCAGGGGAGGCCCAGAAGGATCTCAGAAGAGGAACGAGGCAGTACGAGTAGTTTCACTGTTTCCTGATGTAGCGCCCCGATCTGCAGGGAGAGGGGCGCAGTGCAGAACCGAATGGCATCCTTGAGGCATTCGCCACTGACTGAGGAGACAAACATGGGTTTCTGCAGGGGGGTCACTGGAAGCCGGTACTGGGACACCAGCGCGTGGCTGATAAAGTTACCGGCGGACCCCGAGTCCAGGAAGGCGGTGGCCTGAAAGGTGCTGTCCGGCGAAGTTCCACATAGAACAGGAACGGTCAGGCGGGGAGAGGCCGCACTGACACCTAGGGTGGCCTCTCCTGCGAGCCCTAGGTGCGGGAGTTTCCCGGGCGTACCGGACAGTCCCCAATGAAGTGGCCGGCACCGCCACAGTAGAAGCATAGCTGCCTCAGACGTCGCTGTGAGCGTTCCTCCTGGGTCAAATGAGCCCTTTCAACCTGCATGGGTTCGCCCTCATGAACCGTTGGCGGAGAAAGTGGAGGGCGTTGAAAGACAGGAGCTAAGCGAGGTAGCCGGCGTAGTCTTGTAGGCTCGTGCTGGAGGCGGAGCTCTTGTTGTCTTTCAGCAAAGCGAATCAATTCGTCCAGCGAGGTAGGCAGGTCCCGATCCGCGAGCTCATCTTTAATGCGTCCGGAGAGGCCTTGCCTCGGGCACCCGTCTTAGGTATCCGCGCACGCGCAATGTATTCGTCAATCCCGGCGGTCTTCCTCAAATATCTACGCATGCGCTATGTACCCTTGGCAACGGCTTGTCTGCTGTGATTACTTGCGTTCACGTCCAGCAGCTTCCGGCGCCATTTTTGAATGTCCACGCATGCGCTGATGCATCCGCTGACACTAGCGGCCATCTTTGAATGTTCGCGCATGCACGATGCACTCTTCCGGACGCCGAGCATTCCCTGGCGTGCGGATGATTGGAATGGCGGTGTGTTTGAATTTGGAACTAATGGGGACGATGTAGGTCAGTGGAATAGCGTAAGTGGGCGGCAATAGAGCCCTCATTTGGAATATCCCACCCTATAAATAGGTGGGGAGGGTTTTACACCTTTGTGGGACAGTGATTACTCCACACTAAAGGAGTGTCCACCGGGGAGCATACTAGCTTTTACATCATGATCAGGTATATCACTTTATTTGTAGCTTGGTTTTTAATTCTTTTGCAGTTTTCTTTCTCTGGAAGAGTTTGGTTTGAGATGAATATACCAATCTTTCTTCTGTCCTTTCCTTGCAGGCACACCAGCCTAACATGAAAAGGTTTATCTGCTTATCAGGTACTCTGTATTCTGTCTATTCTATGCTGAGTATCTGGAGCATGGTAATTAGCGGTTTGGCAATCCTTGTTTCTTTAACCCCATTGATAAGCCCCTGAAATTGGGACGAAACGCTGCGTCTGGGGATTTATTTGCTGTTTTTCTTAGGGATTACTGTGCTTATACTATGTTATAGTACTTTTATCCCTGACTTTGTGGCTATAACCAGCTAACTTTTTCTTTTTCAAAAAGAATATGTAGATACAACCACTGTACTATCTAAAGGCTGTGTCATTTTTCACCTGCATTTATACCCACTTGGTCTTTTTCCATACCCTATCTATGTTGGAGGCCTGAATACTAATCCTTCAGATATATAGAGACTTAGGGTATTTTTGATAGGGACCACCAGTGCCTAAATATTACAGGGTCGCCCTTTTCGGGGCGGGTTCTCTGTATTAGGCAGTGTCTAGGTATCATGATAGGGATGTGATAGGTTTAGCTCCTTTATTGCCTATTTGGCTAGCTGTCCCTTATTAGTTTCACACCCTTATCGGGTGTCTTCACCGTGGTTCTTGATATGGTTTTTTTAAAGCATTTTTGATTAAAGGTTATATTTTAAGGAATTGTTCTTTTTGGATATAAAATTTTGAGTTTTTCTTTCTATTTTTTTTCCCACCTGGGGGTTTTTGTGTTATTATTTAAATTAAATATAAAGTAATGGCAGGTTTTTTTTCAACCCCAAAAAAGATTCTAACGCTTGGGTACAGGAAAGGGGCAGGAGGTCTTTTTTGAAAAAACTTTTTTCATCCCCGGGGTGCTCACCCAAATTAAAATGGGCCCTTTTGGGACCTGAAAATAGGGCCCCCCAAGGGAAAAAGTTACTTTTTGGGGGGAAATTCAATCACTGGTTTAAATTTTATTCAACAAAGGTTTGGGCCCCAGAGGTTTGCGTATCACATTAAACAACCAGCCAGAGACTTAGATCTGAATCTGTATTAACAAAGGGGGAGAAAGAGTCGATGAATTTTCTTGTTTTAAAGCAGATTCTTTTGGAAAGGAAAAAAGAATTTTTGAAAAATAAGGAGAGTTTGAGGTACAATCAGAACTTACCTTAAAATTTCAAAAACAAATCTGACTTTAAAGGGAGAGATTGAATTTTGAAGAATAGAATTCAAAGACATCAAAATCATAAAAAAAAAAACACAATCTCTTCTTGGAATCTAAAAGATTTAAAAGGAAGGGAAGGCTACTTTCTCTATGATTGGGAAAAAATAGGAGACCGAAAAACTGAGACTGTATATCCTCTTAGAAGCTAGGTTCAGAATCTAAAGAAATACCCCTTTAAAACTTTTCATACAAAAGGGGGTAGGGGGAAAGCAACAGGGGGAAAAGGCAAAAAATATGGAACACCTTATGCTTCCCTTTTCCTCCTCCTTGGTCGGGATTTTTTTAGATGGCGATGCCGCGTATCTGAAAAACAAGAAAGGAATATGAAAAAAACTCAGGGGCCCAAAGATCTGCAAATTATTAATCTGTGGGGAAGAACGATTCGGGGAAATGAAAAAAAGGCCCCTTTAAAGGGGGCTATCATTTGTTTCCCACAAATTACTTCAAAAAATTTTTAATGGGTAAAAGTTGAGTCTTTTTTTCCCGGGAAGGGGAAATGGGCCAAATTCTTTTATAAAAAAGATCTTAAAGAATGTGAAGGCCCGGGGGAAAAACCATAGACCTAATAGGAGTAGAACTCTGTGGGGTTTCTCTCAAGGGAAAAAACCCCAATGGGGGGGAAGCCCTTTTACTACCGTCAAAAAAAGCTAGTTTGCCTCCGCCCCAACCCTACTCAATAACGCTTCTTTGAAACTGTCGTAGGGGAACTCAAAGTTCTGGCCCTAAAATTCAGGGTCAGAATAATGTCAAGGAAAAAAGACTGGCATTGAAAATTTTTAAAATGAAAATCTATCATAAAATTTGGTCTGATTAAGGGGGGGGAAAGTGGTAATAAAGGATGTTACCAAAACCAAAAAAAAGTGCTTTGATCTTTTA
This sequence comes from Phyllomedusa bahiana, assembly GCA_025379985.1. Classification (NCBI taxonomy): domain Eukaryota; kingdom Metazoa; phylum Chordata; class Amphibia; order Anura; family Hylidae; genus Phyllomedusa; species Phyllomedusa bahiana. The sequence continues at coordinate 24,949 of JAODAL010015329.1, read as the reverse complement.
AGGATAGAAATGTTTAAAAAATTGAAAAAAAGATCCCTACCATCTTTTTTGATTGAACTTAAAGGGTTATTAGACGAAGCTTATCTTAAATTATTAACAAATTGGTATGCTTCATGTTGTCGGAATTTCCTAGAGTGGCGACCATTTTTTGGGTGCCAAAAGTGCACAAGGGAACCCCTCCCTAAAGGGAGACTCATTTTGTCCGGAATTTTGGGGCCTTACTCGAATTTTTGGGGTCTTTATGATAAAAAACTCAGGACTTTGTCACAACCTCCCTCTTATATAAGAGACACCCCCGATTGCTTTAAGGGAAGGATAAAAGTGGACTGTGGCGGACCGGTACATGTAGTTGCCCCTTTTCTGCCACTAGGTGGGGATATACCAGTGGTATATGCGACATGCCACCAAGGGTAGTGGCCTTGGGGGAATAGGACCGGTATATGTTTGTCCCACCTAAATGGTTGGCAAGGTATTGGGGTTTGTTTGGGTTTTCAGCCGTTCTTGGGGTGGTCTTATTGGGAGTAGACAAGTGGGTGGGGGTCTACTCCCTGTTCCCCTGTACCCTTTTCCCCCTGTTCCAGCCATGTTTTTGGGAGGCCCTTTGGGGGCCTACAACAGCCTGTCCCAGGTAATCAGGGGGGCGTGTTCTGCTACTGCAGGGTGTGGAGCTGGAGAGGGACTCTGGCCTCAGAGGGTTGAAGAAGCCGCGACCCAGTGGGAACTGGGAAAGTTGACAGAGTTTATTGTGGGTTTTTTGAACATTAGGTCCACTCACACTTAGAGAGGGAACTTGTTGTATATTGTGTATTTTGGGGCCCAGAGGGCCAGGGATTTTGTTTGTTTATATAGTGAATACTGTGCCTCAATAAAAGGGCTCAAGGCCGATTAACTGTACCCTGTGTTGGAGGGGCCACATCCGTCTTACAAAAAAGGGGGCGACCCCGGGCGAAGAAACCCCCAGGCTAAACCCAAGATGGGGGCCAAAATGTGAGTGGAGTTTAAAATTGGGTGGAATCCGGGGGGCAGAAAGGGGCACAATTGAGTTGGGCATTTTTGGCACGAAGTTGTACCGAAGTGGTGCGGGTGAATTTGCCACAGCGAGATTTAAGGGCCAGAACCTATAATTGGGCTGTTTAAAAGAGAGACTGTTGTGAAATTTTTTTTTTTTGTTGGCCATGGAGGAATCCTTCCCCGCTGATGCAATCCTGAAGGAGTCTGAGCCTGACTGCCCCATGCGGGAGGTAATAAAAGGCTCAGGCACAGTGAAGACCGATAGAGAAGTATGCCCCAAGGGAGACTGCACAAGATGATGGAGAGCCCACGTGCGAAAAGGGGACAATGGGAAGAGACCGCGAGGAAGATTGGAGGTCTTTTACAGGTTTGAGCGGGTGGCAGTAAGCGAGAGGCTACTCCAGAGCAGGGGGCAGATGCCCTTTCGCCCTATCGAGGCAGAACCCGAGGGTTATGTGGTTTATCCCCAAGGCGAGAAATACTCCAAACTTAAGAGGAGATTGTGGGGTGTTGGGGTTAACAAGGGGCTGTTGTGTCCAGACGATACAAAGCCAGAAGTGGGAAAAAAGTTGCTATGGGGAACCCCAAACCTGAGGACTGCCGGGGCGGTGTCCTGTGGCCAGGAGGCCCTTTTCAAAACCCCTCGAAGAGGGGTTCCCCTTCGGGGGAAATAAGTTGCCCTGGAACCTGTGTCCTGCGGTTGCCCTGGGCAAACGTATTCATCGCAGGAGCTGCTACCCCCCATCCAGCAGAGGGAGCCGTGCTGGAGGGGCACAGAGTGGAGGGGTTTTTTCCGACTGCCCTTTAGGAGGAGGCCAGAGAGGTCGCAGCTCAACCCTGGAGTTTCCCGCTGGGTGGGCCACACCCAGGCTATGCAGACGTCAGAGGAGAAGTCCCCCACTGCACCCAGACACCCCTTCCCAGTGGGGAGACCCATCATGGACCTGGGAAGGGGCTGCTCCAAGGGGGTGTATTGTGGGTGACACCCTGTTGGACTGCCAGGAGGGTGCTATAGAAACCGGGTGGATCATGAGAAGCCCAACATGTTTCCTGAGCAGGTAAAAAGGGGGTGAGAGCAGCAGACTGTGAGTTGTGGACTCAGTGTCTCCCCGGCTGCTTTCCTGAGGGGATTGGGGACTTGGTTATAAAATGTGGTATGAATAATTTTAGCAGAGGGGGTTCTCTAGTGTGTCCCCAGAGGGAAAAAGGGGAAGAGCCCAAGTAGCCAGGTGATGTGTGTGGGTGAGGATAGGCAGTTGGTTTGTTTCTTTTGGGCCCCAGAGAGATTTTTCCCTGCTTTAAGGGAAAAATTGAAAGTGTGTTGCCTGAAGAGAAAAGTTCCAGGGGTGTTGCTCTGCTGCTGTGTGTGAGGGCCTGCTCCCATGTATGAGATTAGGAGTATGAGTGGGGTGGTTTTGCCTGGGAAAAAACCATTCTGTGAAGAGTCCTGTTTCAGTGTGGGTGGCACGAAAATGTGTCAGCCCCTCAGTGAAAGGAGATGGATTATGCGGGGAATGAGAATGGTCATCGGGGGCCCTGTAGTCAGCTAAGGTAATTTCTCCATGCTTGCTGTTTTTTCGTAGTTTTACTACAGGGGTATAAGGATTGCAGTGAGGTATGAACTGTAGACCAGAAAAAAAAGAGGGTTTGCTCAGGGCCAGTGGGGGGCGGGTGAGAGTTTGGACCCTCGGGGGAAAAGAGGTTGATTTCCCCTTAGAGCAGTGACAGGGGATGTGCAGGAAACTTCCCCACACGTTGGAGAAGATGGGTAGAAAGCCCCAGGAGACTTTTGGTGCACGGGGAAATTGTCACCGACTTAAATAAAGGGGCCCCGTGCGTAAGGTCTAAACAGCGGATTAGGAGAGGGTTTGTCTGCCGTTGATTGGGTAAAACCCGCGTAAGTGGGTGGGTTTGGGAGTGGGAATGCAATTTCTAGCAGCTTGTTTGGGGGACAGTGAGTCCTATGCAGCAGCATTTTGTCACTGAAAAAAATCAGGTGAAGCTAGTAGCCAAGGATGAATTGGGGTAGGAGTAATCAGGGGGGGCCAGAGCCCTGGGTGAAGAGGATTGTGTTCAGGTAACCCTGCGTAAAAGGGGTAGGGGTTGGAGTTAGGGGGCCCCCTAGAGCAATGGTGGAATGCCCCGAGGGGGTGATGTATTAGCCTCTAGTAAAGTTAGGGGTTGCTGACCCAACCAAGGGTTCCGTTATGTGAGCCCCAAAATGGGGAAAAGAAACTGCCCGTGGGAAAAATACCAAGTAGTCTATGTGGGGAAAAAAGGTACTAGTTCGATGCCTGAAGTGAGGTTGTTGGGAGAAACCCCGGAATGTGGCATACGGTAAAGGTGGGACATTTGTTGCAGAGTGGGGGTTAGCAGGGTTTAGGGCTAGACTGTGTTGGTGGGGAGGAGTGCGGGTTTGCCCCCACACTGGTTGTATGGGGACCATTTTGTCTTGCCCCTGGGGTTTTTTAGGGAAGACGTTCCCCCAAAAGGGTTTTTTGCCGGGGGGACCCGGGGGCAAGGTGAGAAACCCTGGGGCCTTTTTCAAGGGGGGGGGTATGGGCGGCCCGGGCTACATGTGTTCCCTGTTTTGCCACTAGGTGGAGTAACCCGAGTGGTATATGCGAATGCCCCCAAAGGAATGTCCCTTGGTGGAATAGGAGCGGGTCATATGTATTGTACCCCAATGGGGGGTTGGAAAAGTATATGGTTATTTTGGGTTTTTTTCCCCCGTTTGGGTCGGTCTTTGGGAGTAAAATGTGTGGGTGGGGTTTACTCCCCAGTTCCAGAACCTGTTCCCGTGTTTCAAGCACATTTTTTTTGGCATGGCCTTGGAGGACAACACCCTGCTGCCCCCAGGAAATAGGGGGGCGTGTTTGTACCTCCCGTACTCCGTCCTCTAAAAATTATACTTCCCCTGTTCATTGGATTTTTTTGAAATAGGGGATTAAGGCACTTATATGCATATGGCAACACACTAATTCCCGGGAAATGCCGGCTGGGTCCTATTTATCAATATATTTGTATTTGGGGTGGACTTTCCCCCTTTTTCCGGGTTGTCCCTTAGTGATTACAAATCATGGGCTGGTACTTGGGGCCACAGGGCCCCCCATTTTGTAGTTTGGGTCGAGATGAGGGCGGTGTGGGGGGACCAGCGCGTTTTTTGAAGCCGCGCGGGCTCTTGCACCCTCTATGTTTATTGGGGGTGAGGGGTATCGGCCCTACTTGACACCTGAGCGGCTCGGGCCCTTTTTTTGGTCCCCGCGCAGCGCAATGTACCGTCAACCCGGGGGTTTTCCCCTCAAATACACGCAGGGCTATGTCCCCTTGGCAACGGTTGTCGCGTGATTACTTGCTTTTCACCCACAGTTTCCGGGCATTTTGAATGTCCCCCGAGCCTGAGCTTCCCCTGACATACGGCCATCTTTGAATGTTCGCGCATGCGCGATGCATTTCCGGCGTGGGATTTTCCTGGGTGGGACGTTGGATGGGGTTTGTTTTTAATTTGGAATAATGGGGGCAGTAGGTCATGGGAATAGCTAATGGGCGAAAAGCCCTATTTGGAAAAATACCCTATCAATAGGTGGGGAGGGTTTTACCCCTTTGTGGGACCGTGATTACTCCCCTAAAGGGTGTCCCCCGGGGGGCTACTTTTTTTCATCATGACATATGTCCATTTATTTGAACTTGGTTTTTAATTTTTTGCGTTTTCTTTTTCTGAAAGTTTTTGGTTTGAGTGAAATATACCAATCTTTTTTTTCCCCTTTCCTTTAGGCCCCAGCCCAAATGAAAAGGTTTATCTCTTATAGGTATCTGTATTCGTATTAGGATTCTGGGGCGGGTAATTAGCGGTTGGGGAATTTTGTTTCTTAACCCCATTGATAAGCCCCCTGAAATGAGACGAAACGCTGCGTCTGGGATTTTTTTTGCTGTTTTTCTTGGGGATTACTGGCTTACACTATGTTATAGTACTTTTATCCCTGACTTTGTGGCTATAACCACTAACCTTTTTCTTTTTCAAAAAGAATATGTAGATACAACCACGTACAAATTAAAGGTTTTGTGTCATTTTTCCCCTTTCATTATACCCACTTGGTCTTTTTCCATACCCATCTATGTTGGAGGCCTGAATGCTAATCCTTCAAAATATATAGAGACTTAGGGTATTTTTGGATAGGGACCACCAGTGCCTAAATATTACGGGTCGCCCTTTTCGGGGCGGTTCTCTGTATTGGGCAGTGTCTAGGTATCATGATAGGGATGTTGATAGGTTTAGCTCCTTTATTGCCTATTTGGCTAGCTGTCCTTATTTGTTCACACCTTATCGGTGCTTCCACCCTGGTTCTTGATATTTGGGTTTTTTTTAAAGCATTTTTGATTAAAGGTTATATTTTAAGGAATTGTTCTTTTTGGATATATATCTTGCCAGAACGTTGCCACCAAAGCCTCGTTGTTCCAGTCCAAGTCCGAGGCTAAGGTGCGAAACTGCACCGAGTACTGTCCCACAGTGGAGTCGCCCTGACTGAGATGGAGCAGAGCTGCGGCAGCAGAGGAGGTGCGACCAGGTTCCTCAAAGACGGTGCGGAACCCCTGGGGAAAAGGCTTTTCGATTAGCCCTCAGCGGATTCCCACGGTCCCACAACGGAGTGGCCCAGAGTTTCGCCCGATAGGAGGCTAATTATGAAGGCCACCTTAGCCCACTCAGTAGGAAAACTGAGACCCAGCATCTCGATGTGATGGGCATTGATGATGAAGCCTCTGCACTTCTTGGGGTCTCCATCATAGCGAGAGGGAAGCGGCAGATGCAGAGAAGGTCCAGAGTAGGGGCGGGAAAGAGCCGGGGCTGCGGGGAGCACGGGTGCAGGGAGAGGCAGCAGCACAGGCGGGGGTAGGGGGGCCGAAAGGGTTTTCTGCATCATGGCCGCGAGGGTGATACCCTGACTCTCTGGGCAAAGGCCCCGGCCAACGCCCCGGATTTCGGGCCCGAGGTACCCTGGGGAATCCAGGCCAATCATACTGGGGGTTCGGGGATTCGCTGGGGCCACCCAAGCGAGATACTAAGCCACGCCAGGGAAGGAATCTAAGTACCCCCCGGTTTTCACCAAGCCCCCTGCAAAGCGGGATGGCTTCTGCGGGTGAGGTACCAGGTCTTACCCCTGACGGAATTCCGGGTGGCGGCCGGGGGAAACCTGGTGGGACAAAAACGTAAACCAAAGGCGTAGTCGGGGGGCAGGCAGAAGGTCAGGGCAGGGGCAGAGGTTCTTGGGCAGAGCGGGGAGACGGGCAGGGGAGGGGGGTAAAAGGGGAAGGGGCAGGGAAAGGGAACAGGCGGACTGGTACACTGGTAATCAATAGGGGCACTAAGGGCACTCAAGCTCACTAACGACACCAACCCATCGGGACCGAGTGCTGGGGCTAACCCTTTTATAGGACCAGGCCCGCACTAAACCCAATTCCCGGGGCACTGGGGCCCTTTTTAAAACTAGACCCGCCGTCGGCGCGCGCTAGGGGGCGGGGTGCCCGACGCCGGGGCGGACAGGAGCGGCGTGCACCGGAGTCCCCAGGTAAAAAAGCCCGGGGGGGGACGGGGGTCGCGGGGGACCGCGAGCCCGCGCCGGGCCTCAAGCAGGGGGGCGGCCGCAGGGCAGCGCCGCCCGGGGCCGCCATGACAATACCAAACCTCCAGTAAAGTCAAATTTTTTTTTTAAAAACAAAATAAAGCATTGAAGAAGATTGCATAATTTTCCACTTATCACTTTTAATATAAAAGCTTAACATTAAAGATAATTTCATAAAAGCAACAAAAGTTGCAGTTGGTTGCTAAGATGTAAATTTTTCATTGTGAACCCCAACCCTTTTGTTCCCCTTTATGCTGCTACATGGGCTGTCCATTGCTAAAGGGCCCCTGTGTGCCAGATTCATTGGGGGGTCCCCTAACCCCTTTTTAGAACAACTGTCAACGAGGAGGCGTGCTGTTCTGGAACACAAATGCTTAGAACATTTTTCTTCTTTATGAGAACATTGAATCTTATGGGCAGATGAGGGTGAAGGAGATTTCACAAATGTTCTCAATGATAAAATCAATATCACAATGCATTGCTTTATACAATATAAAATATGTGGTTTGGTAATAGTAATGGTTCTATTTCAGTGTATAGGCAGCCTTAAAAAGAGAGTAGTAAAGGTTATAGTTAAATGAGCAGAATAGGCAAAAACCCCTGGACCCTATAGATTCTTTCCTCTCAAAAGTCCTGTATTTAAAAAGGTTTTTCTTGTGAAATGAACCTCAACAGGGATTGGGTTGTTTACCAATGTGCCCCATAAAAGATGTTCCTGTAGAAATTTTTGAGCCAAGGAGGGCATTACCAAAATGTTATACAATTGAGAATTCAAATGAAAGCAGGGTTTGGTACAGCTTTGAAACTAAAACAGAAATTTTAAAAGGGGGTTAAAAAACCCCCATAAAGAAATCTACAAAACCCAATTTTTTCCACCCACTTCTGGTAAAAAGGGCGCATTCACCCCAAATTTTCCAACGGAAAAACTGGGTGATCAAATGGGTTTAAAACCCTTTTAAAGGACTAGTAAAATCCCAACATTTGGGGCCTAAGGTCAAGAAAAAAATTTATTTTGGGGGAGGGGGTTAAAAAAAAAAAATTTCAGTTTGGGACAAAACGAAAAAAAGAACGGTGTGGATCAAACCCCGGACAGATTTAGCAATACAAAATTGGCAAAAAAAGGGGGTTTTGGCCAAATAGGGTTTTTTTTCCCTCTGTGAGCAAAAAAACCCTTCCCCTTTTGGAACCCTTTTTAATTTCAAAAAAAAACGGGGGCATTTACCTTAAAGGTCAAAAAAGGAAAGGGAAATTTTTTGGGCTTTAAATTTTGGGGAAGCCGGGGGGAAGGGGTTTTTAGTGGTGCAATTGACTTTAAAGATTAACTTAAACAAAAACTTTTTCCCAATACATACAAACCCTCCCCAAACAAACATGAAAAAAAAAAATTTCTGGTTAGCACACCCAAATTTTAAAAAAAAAAACCAATAGGTGCAAAACAAAGTTTTTTTGCTTTTTGACTTTTTTTTTTAATGGGAAAGGGGCTACCCCCCAAAAATTTTTAAGCCCCCGCCCCCCCCAAACTTTTTAATCAAAAAGGTTTGAAACTGGAGCCTCTAACCCTAAAATGGGAGGCCCTAAACAGAACAAGAAAAGGAAAGCAGAAACTATTTTTTTCCCACCTAAAAATGGGTCCCCCTTGCCGCGTAGGTGGGGCATTTACAGTTTTGATAAAAAAAGTACACTAAGAACCTCAAAAGGTTTCATATATTTCACAGTAGCAAAAATGCTTTTCCAAAAAATTCTTATGTCCTCTTTGACCGTTTTTAGTGTCTATCGAGTGCTGCTTATATTGTATTGTGTTTGCATAGCTTTTGACTGCCACAGCAATGTGCACCTATACGTTTATTTTTCAAAACGGATAAAGTAAAATCTATTGACCAATGTATTTAGAAAAATTCTTCATTTAACTTACCCTTTATGTTGAAATCTAATTTTTGTAGTGAGAAAACCACTTTAAACATCTTCCATCTTTCCAGTGTTAAATAGGGTAATTCTCAAGTATGCTAGAGCCAATAATAACAAAGTAGCCCTTCTTTTAGGTCACCTTACAGTCCACAGAGCAGCCAATCTCCTGCTATATGCTGGATCTCAGGCTGGTGTCTAATACAACCCACTCACTGTCCAACATATGGTGTTACTGTTGAATTTTGGTTTCAGGTCTATGTCAAATTGGATCCGAATATAAGCGATTCAATTTGGATAGGTCCAAATTGAATTTTTCCACAAATTGCCCAAAAGTGTACCCTATTTTGTGCCCTAAATTGGTTTTAGGATTAGGATTTTTAGGAGTTTTGAGGCTTTAATTTAACTTTCAGTATTGTTCTGAGTAGTGTTGAGCGATAACGTTGGCCATCGACATCGGTCGATGGTCGATAGTCGACCATCATCGACAAGATATTCGATGGTCGATGATAGATTATGATCGATGATCATTAAAAGTCTATGGGAGAGCAACAACACCTTCATTCTTACACCCAACAGGGCTGGAGAAGCTGGAATTAAAATCCACAACAGTCAAATGGATACGTGCTACATCTTAGGCAACACACTTAGGTTATAAAAGCCACAGAAAAAAAATCACAGACCATTCACTATCCCTGTCTTGTACCACAGCATGACCCTTAAACCTGCATCACCCACAATTAAAAAGTGCCAGAAGGCAGTATTATTTGAACCATCATTTTACTTGACTGGACATTGACTATCCTGTACTGGAACTGCAGCATGACCCTTAAACCTGTCTGACCCCCAGATTAAAAAGTGCCTGGAAAAGGAGTCTTTCACCACCATTTTAAGTTTCACTGGACATAGACTATCCCTGTCCTGACACAGCATGAGCCCCAAACCTGTCATGACCCCAGATTAAAAAGTGCCGGAAAAAGGAGTCTTTCAACCACCATTTTAAGTTTCACTGGACATTGACTATCCCTGTCCTGGCCACAGCATGAGCCCCAAACCTGCATGACCCCAGATTAAAAAGTGCCGGCAAAAAGGAGTCTTTCAACCACCATTTTAGTTTCACTGGAGATATACTATCCCGTAGCGCTTGCCCCACCGTATGAGTGCGGCCATTAGCTTACACTTGGAAATACTGGTGTTAAAAGCTCTGTTCCACCCAGATGCCCTTTTTCTTGACATTCTTTTTCTCATTTACTACATTGGAGAAATGTCTCTGTACTTTGTCTCTTCCGTGCTCACAACTCATGGTCCTCTGAAAACCTACATCTGGTAAGTTTTCCGATTACCTCCCTTGTACAATTCAAGGAATTTTTTTACCACTATTTTGTACATGCAAGTTTTTTAGTAGTTTAATTCTAGAAAACACATTTTTTAAAAAAGGATGGAATCCCACCATGTCTTTGTTCTCTCTTTTTTAATTGTATTAAATGGGATTGTCTCAATACAGGGATTGATAGCTATGTTAAAGATCTTGCAAAAACAGTCTTTTGCAATATGTGTCCATTAACAGTGTCCTACCTATCCTGTTTCTGACAGCACCATCACCCTTGAGCCACTCTTGACAATTGTGAAGAACAGACAAATGTCTGTTAGAAACCACATTTTTTACAATAGGACCTGTAGTCTAGCTGCATTTCACAGCAAAATGCCCCCAAAAATTCAAAACATGACAATTGTGCTGGATGCAGGTTGCATTAACCACTGAAGAACAGATTGGCGACGCTGTTCGTTACTGAGATTCACATGGCCCTGACCCAGCGATGACAGGCCTGATGGTCCTGCAACTGACGATCCGCTGGCATGCGCGTTGTCACCAGCACTGGAAGGAGCACCTTCTCTCGTACCTCTACCTCCATGTCCTACCCCCCTCTTTGCTCGTTACACCTGAATTTCGCTCCATGTTCAGAAATATAAAAATTTGAAAGGTATGGAAGAGTTTTGGAAAGTCTCTTATAAAAGACGGCAAATCACAGCTATTCTCAAATCCCTCAAATCAAAACAAAATTGCTGTATTCACATTTAACTGCAAAAGTAGATCTATCAACAAAGCTGGCCTGCACCAAAGTGAAAAAACACGTATCTGAAATGTATTCGGATAATAAAAGGTATTTATTTGGCACCTTTCAATTCATCTGAGGTGACTACAAAATTGCTGTATTCACATTTTAAGTGCAAGGTGCCTCAATGAACAAAGCTGTAGTGCGCAAAGTGAAAAACACGTATCTGTAATGTATTCGGATAATAAAAGGTATTTTTTGGCACCTATCAATTCACCTGTGGTACTACAAATATTGCTGGAATCACATTTAAGTGCAAGGTGCCTCAATGAACAAACTGGTAGTGCGCTAAAGTGAAAAAACACGTATCTGTAATGTATTCAGATAATAAAAGGTATTTTTTGGCACCTATTCAATTCACCTGTGGTACTACACAATATCTGGATTCAATTTAAATGCAAGGTGGCTCTATAACAAACTGGATGGCAAAAGTGCAAAAAACACGTATCTGTAATGTATTCGGATAATAAAAGTATTTTTGGCACCTTATCAAATTCACCTGTGGTGACTACACAAATGCTGTATTAATTTAGTGCAAGATGCTCTAATGCAAAAGCTGTAGTGCGCAAAAGATGAAAAAACACGTTATCTCTAATGTATTCGGATTAATAAAAGGTTTTTTTGGCACCTATCAACCTGTGCTGACTACAAAATTGCTGGATTCTAATCTAACTGCAAGGTGGCTATATCAAACAAAGCTGGAATGGGCAAAATTGGAAAAAGAACACCTATCTGAAATGTATACTGATAAAAAAAGTGGGTTTTTGCCCCTAACAAAGAGCCCTGAAAGTTACTAGAAAAAAATTTTTTAATCCAAAAATTTTAAATTTAAAGGCCGGGCCCAATATCCGGGAAAAAAAATTTAAAATAGAAAAATTTAAAAAAAAGCTTATTGCATTTCAATGTTACATTAAGTCTTTTTTTGAATTTTATCCATTATTTTTTTTATAGGGGCTTGCCCCTTTTGCCCCCCCCCCCACCCCCCCCCCCCCCCCCCCCGTGACTTTTACAGGGGTAATGCCCCTTTTTAACAATTCTCAACCTAACAAAACAAAAAAATTTTTCCCAATTTTGGGATCTAACAAAAATTTTTTAAAGGACCCCCAGCTAAACAGTGAGCTTTTTTTTCTGGAAAAAATAGAAAAAATTTCACTGAGCTTTTTGGGACACAGGCAGAAAAGCATTTCCCCCCTGTATCAGCCCGCTGAGGGGAAACTGATCATGAAACAAAGGGTTTTTTCTATGAAAAAGGGAAGGTAATGTTTTTTTTTCCCAGCCAACCCAAAAACCATAAATCCCTTCAGGGACTTCGAACACCCCATCCCCCCTTTGCTCTTTTCTGTAAGTTTGTTTTTTGCGGGCCAAAAAAAAGGGACAGGAGGTCCCGGAAAATGGGGGTTTGACCCTTAAATGGGATGAGGGCAAAAAGTTTTTAAAACCTAAAAAAATTCGCATGAAAAAAAAATTTCGATAAACCCATAAAAACTGTCCCGATTTCAATTTTGGGTCGAAAATTTTAATCGCTAAACCACAAAAGTTTGAGCCCTTCATTGCTCCAGGTCTAGTGTTGCTCTAACTTCAAAGAGACCTCATGCTCTATCTAGTCTGACCTTATATTATTGGACTTGCTTTCTCTTAGGATAGATACATGTTTATTCCCATTATGTTTTCATTCACTTACTATTGATTTTTTGACTAAATCTGCAAGAAGTTTATTCCATCAGTCACTACTCTCTCAGTAAAACAATATTTTCTGACATTGCTTTGGTCTTCCCACAGGTTTGAAGTCTCAGTCACCCTCAGCTTCTATGATTACCCTCCAGACCTACTTCTCACACAGTCTCCTGCAGACTCCCAAGAACTGACTGCACCTAGGGTTGACAACATTATTTATTGCTAGTAAAGAGACAGAACTTCAAAGAGATATGCTTTAGATTTCCTTCATTATCAATTCTAGCTGCCAATGCGTCAATGTGAACAGCAAGTGCAACACTGGAGGCTATACAGTATTTGCTGTAGTCCTTTATCAAGCTGGTCTAGGAATTGGTGTTTGCAAAGTATTATACTTTTAATTAAAATAAATGATACCATACACCTTTTTCACCCATACTGCATGAATATAAAGGTTGTGTGCTGTTGTATGGGTATGTTCAGACAGCGTAATTGTGGGCCATACTTCAAGACATAATTGCGCTGCAATACGCCCAAAGTACAGCCCACAATCATGGTAAAATCATAGCAGTCATAGAGTGTTATGATAACCCTGGGTATTCTCCAACACGTATTACTCGCCATGAGAAAGAAGTGACATGTCACTTCTTCCTGGCGCTCAAGCGCTGACCAGCGCATACTTCTAAAACACCTAACATATAGTTACGCACACAGTACTCGCTGCTATACGCCATCCGAACGCCATGTGAATTCACCCCACCTATGTGAAGCATATTGGTTTCAGAGCATAGTCAGTGCATGCTGCTTCAGTCCACACAAAACACCTCAAGTAGTCCTTTCAACAAGACTATCCCAGCATGGCCACCATCAGGGCAGTATTGGCAGTACTGTTGTTAGAGCCCCTAATTAAAATGGGGCTCAGTGATATACTACAAGATAGATAGGAACTGTTGGGAGGGTTGCAGATACTTCAGCTGTATGGGGCCCAGAAATGACTGATGATAATAATAATCTTTATTTATATCGCACCAATATATTCCGCAGCACTTTACACTTTAGAAGGCATAAGTACAGACAAAAAGACAGACGTTATACAGTAAAATGCTACTTACAGATGAGACAAAAGGTGTGAGGGCCCTGCTCGCGAGAACTTATAACTAGAGATGGGCGAATTGATTCTAACGAAGTGGAATTCATTTAGAATTTCAGGAAAACTTCGGTTCTGAATGAAGTCGAAGTTTGGGGGACTTCGGGTGAACGAAGTTTGCTTTTGATTGATAAAATGGCTGCGAGCACATGTTGTTACATGGGGCAAAGCACTCTGGGATGAAGAAGGGAATAGCCTGTATGACATGTGCAGAGATGAAGCCAATCAGAGATCGGCGGGATTCTGTGACATCACCGCACTATATAAGTCCGGGCGCGAAGCTGGGAGCTCATACCGCTCTCACTGTCCTGATCAGGGAAGGTGCTGCCGCGGCTGAATGTTACTGAAGAATTTGATTTTTTATACAGCGATTTTTGTGGGGTGTCTCAGCTTGTCTCAGAGCTTCTCTTAACGTTCTATTTCTGATTTTTTTTGGGGTATTGGATCTGAAATCCAGTGTGCGTCCACTGCAGCTGCATATACATTTAAATCCTATCTGCTCAAAGCACATTGAATATCCAAGGGGGATCTAAGCCAGTTCCTGTTGTATTCATTTAAAGAAACAGCGTTTTTACAATACAAATACCACTTCATTTTTGGCTGCTCAATTCTTTGGCGCAATTTACATCCAGGGGTTAATTAAGCATTGTTATTCAGCTGTAGTGACTCCAAGAAACTGTCATTTTCAACGCCAAAATATATAAATTTTTCCTGTAGCATAATTCACAACGAAGGTTAATTACAATTTTATCTCTTGTTGTGTGGCGTAAAAAATACGCCATTGTAACACGCTACAAAGCTACTAGTTTGTGGTGGCTCAATTGTTTGTTTGGCGGAATTTACATCCATAGGTTAATTAAGCGTTGTTTTTCAGCTGTGGTGATCCCAAGAAACCGTCATTTTCAACGCCAAAATATATACATTTTTCCTGTAGCATAATTCACAAGCAAAGGTTAATTACAATTTTATCTCTTATTGTGTGGCGTAAAAAACACCGCATTGTAACACGCTACAAAGCTACTAGTTTGTGGTGGCTCAATTCTTTGGCGCAATTTACATCCAGGGGTTAATTCAGCTGTGGTGATCCCAAGAAACCGTCATTTTCAACGCCAAATATATACATTTTTCCTGTAGCATAATTCACAAGCAAAGGTTAATTACAATTTTATCTCTTGTTGTGTAGCGTAAAAAACACGCCATTGTAACACGCTACAAAGCTACTAGTTTGTGGTGGCTCAATTGTTTGGCGCAATTTACATCCAGGGGTTAATTAAGCGTTGTTTTTCAGCTGTGGTGATCCCAAGAAACCGTCATTTTCAATGCCAAAATATATACATTTTTCCTGTAGCATAATTCACAAGCAAAGGTTTTAATTACAAATTTATCTCTTATTTTGTGGCGTAAAAAACACCGCATTGTAACACGCTACAAAGCTACTAGTTTGTGGTGGCTCAATTCTTTGGCGCAATTTACATCCAGGGGTTAATTAAGCGTTGTTTTTCAGCTGTGGTGATCCCAAGAAACCGTCATTTTCAACGCCAAAATATATACATTTTTTCCTGTAGCATAATTCACAAGCAAAGGTTAGTTGCAATTTTATCTCTTGTTGTGTGGCGTAAAAAACACCGCATTGTAACACGCTACAAAGCTACTAGTTTGTGGTGGCTCAATTCTTTGGCGCAATTTACATCCAGGGGTTAATTAAGCGTTGTTTTTCAGCTGTGGTGACTCCAAGAAACCGTCATTTTCACCGCCAAAATATATACATTTTTCCTGTAGCCTAATTCACAAGCAAAGGTTAATTACAATTTTTTCTCTTGTTGTGTAGCGTAGAAAACACGCAATTGTAACACGCTACAAAGCTAGTAGTTTGTGGTTGCTCAATTCTTTTGCGCAATTTACATCCAGAGGTTAATTAAGCATAATCTGCAGTTGTACTCAGTAAAAGAAACTTTGTTTTTCACCGCCACAGAAGAAACTCTGTAGCATAATTCATATCCGAAGGTTAATTAAGCCTGTTTGTGCTTTTATATTCAGTAAAATACACAGTTTTTCAGTAAAATACATAGTTTTTAAACGGCAAATACAAGTCAATTTTTCCTGCCCATTTGTGGAGTGCAATTTATATCCAAGGGTTACCAAGCTTGTTACTGGGTTCATTTGGCGTCAAATACAGGGTGTGTATTTATTATATACAGATATCTTCATCAAACAGTGTCTGTACATTTTAGAACAAACAGTATGTCAGATAGAGAGGTGGCAGGTCTTCACCTGCGAGTGGCAGAGGCACAAACATTTCCAGGCCCAGGTCGCAGCACAGCAAGGGGACGTCGCAGCAGGGGTCACTCGGTGAGGCACAACTGCCGCTGTCATCTAGCGGCGTGTACTGACTAGCAACCCAAGGGTTCTTGATTGGTTGTCTAGGTCATCCACTTCCTCCCAGATGACATCTGACAACCCCAACCAAGAGTCGGTGGGAACGTCAGACACAACCCTTATTTGGCATGGCCCGGGAGCGGGTCAGCGGCCCTCACCTGTCCTCAACCTGCCTCTGTCCCATCCGGTTCCCTCAGCTAGAGATCTACTATGTGGTCTGGGCTCAGCGCCACTATATAGCGAGGATGAACAATTTGAGGAGTGCAGTCAGCAGCTACTTGGCAGCGAAGAAATGGGGCCAATATCCCTGCTTCTTGCAGTAGGTGGCAAAGTATAGAGGTTGAGAGTGACATGGGGGTCATGTTGTGAGGGGTCAGCCTCTGCATACCAAGACCAGTGATGAGGACAGCGAGTGACGATGAAAACACAAATAGATGATGATGTAGCCGACCGCACTTGGGAGCCGGGTGAGGCAAGGGCTTCATCAACGTCAGGAGAAGAGGGCGTCAGCTTGCGCGTCA
Organism: Phyllomedusa bahiana; assembly: GCA_025379985.1. Classification (NCBI taxonomy): domain Eukaryota; kingdom Metazoa; phylum Chordata; class Amphibia; order Anura; family Hylidae; genus Phyllomedusa; species Phyllomedusa bahiana. The sequence continues at coordinate 8,589 of JAODAL010015329.1, read as the reverse complement.
GGCAGCGGCGCAGCCAGCAAGTGGGTCGTCTGGCCGTGAGTCAGCACGGTAGCAGCAGTGTGAGGTCGGGAGCCAAGCGGCACGGGGTAAAAAACCCGCTTCGCAGGACCAAGAAAGTAGCGGCACAGGGCTCAGCGAGGCAGCGGCGGCAGTAGTCACTCAGTGCGGAGGGTTGGCGTTAAAATCCGATACTCGGTGGTGTGGCAGTTCTTTGTTAAGACACCGGAGGAGCCGAATATGGGTATATGTAGAATCTGTAAGCAGAAAGTAAAGCGTGGCCAGGGAGCTAACGTTGGCACCACGGCCCTGCGTCAACACATGCAGCGTCACCATCCGGTGGCCTGGGAGAAACGTGGCTCAGATGTGGTGGTCCATCCTGCCGCCGCAGCAACAGCAGCAGCAGCGCCCAGTGGCACGCATGCCATTGCAGTCAGTCAAGGCTCCACCACCTCTGCAGAAGGGAGCTGTTTCTCTTTGACATCATCTCCCGGTCCAGATGCTCCTTCTCCTCGCTACTCATGGCGCCAGCAGTCGTTCAGCGAGGCGATTGCAAAGAGACAACAGTATGCGTCCAACCATCCTAAGGTGCAGCAGCTGGGCCGTGCTCTGTCCAAGTTTTTGTAACTGCAGTCCCTCCCTTTCCAAATGGTGGACTCTGCACCGTTCCGAGAACTAATGTCTTGTGCCGAGCCGAGAGGGAGAGTTCCAAGCCGTAATTTCTTTTCCAAAAAGGCAGTACCAGCACTTTATATATATGTAGAACAGAAGGTGTGCCAGTCCTTGAGCTTCTAGGTTTGTTCCAAGGTGCACGTCAGAGCCTACGTCTGGAGATGTAACTACGGTCAGGTCAAGTAAATGTCCTTTACGGCACACTGGGTGAATGTGCTTCCTGCCCAGGCACACCAACAACTTGGACAGGAGACGCCGCTTTCTCCTCAACGTTGTCAAACTGCGGCTCTGCTCCAATGTCCGCCTCCTCCACCACCATCTCAGCCTCCACAAGTACTGCTCCATCATACCACATGTGTAGGGCACAGCGGTGTCACGCAGTTTTACACCTGGCTTGCCTCGGCGAACGAAGTCACACAGGGGAGGAACTGCTCTGCGTTATGCAGCAAGAAATCGATGTGTGGCTTTCTCCGCGCCAACTGCAAATCGGAACCATGGTGACGGACAATGGGAGGAACATGGTGTCCGCGCTGCACCGAGGAGGGATGGTCCATGCTCCCTGCATGGCGCATGTGTTCAATCTGGTTGTGAAAAGGTTCCTGAAGTCTTCCACCGATCTTCAGAACATTCTGAACCTGGCCAGGAAACTGTGCATGCACTTTATCGATTCCTACAAAGCCAGGAACACCCTCCTCGAGTTGCAGCGGCAGAACGGCCTCCCCAAACACACTCTGATATGCGATGTTTCCACCCGTTGGAATTCCAGCCTGCACATGTTGGACCGACTGTATGAACAGAGAAAGGCCATTAACGATTTTTTGATGATCCAGGCAGACAGAAGTACTCCCCTGTGTAACTTTGATGTCAGCCAGTGACAGCTCATGCGTGACACTGCCATTTTTTGAGGCCATTCGAGGAGGCGACGTTATTTGTCAGTCGCCAGGACTACGGGATGAATAACGTCATTCCACTCCTTCATGTCCTGGAACAGATGCTGAAAAATCTGTCTGGGCAGGGGACTGGAGACGTGGCGACTACATCTTGCGGCCACATGAGTCCGGTGGGGACTGAAATGGAGGAGGAGGAGGAGGAGGACATTGGAGCAGAAGCATTGTCTGGTGAAATGAGTGGATTTTCTACCCAGGTGACAAGAGAGGAGGAGCAGGAGCAGCTGGAGGAGGTAGATGGAGATGAGGAAGATGAGGCAGATGACCCCCAAGCACCATGGCAGTATACAGTGGAGATGGAGGCAGGGAGCCCCTCGGAGTCACTTGTGCAGATGGCCCGCAGCATGCTTATTTGCCTGGCTAGTGACAGCCGAATAGTCAGCATCCGGCAGAGGGATGACTTCTGGCTCTCCACACTATTGGACCCTCGCGACCGGTCAAAAATGGGAGCCTTTTTCCCAGCTATTGAGAGGGAGGACAAACTCAAATACTATAGGGAAATCCTCCATAGTCAGTTGGCCGCTGCCCATGTGCGGCATCGTCCCTCCTCTGACAGGTCTGACCGGGGGGTTCTTCAGCGCTCACGTACTACTGCCGCGGCTGCCGGGGAAAGGTGGGGGGGTCGGAGCAGTACCAGCTCCATCAGCAGCAACCTAAGTCTGGAGTCACTGATGAGCAGCTTCCTTCACCCGCCTAGTGAGGAGGACAGTCGCCAGCAGCAGCAGCAGGACCTGGAGCAGACCCTGAACCAACAGGTGGTGGCCTACTTGGAAAGCATTCTGACACCCCAGTTAAAAGATCCGCTGGACTACTGGGCAGCCAAACTGGATGTGTGGCCACAACTTGCCGAGTTTGCAGCGGAGAAGCTGTCCTGCCCGGCCAGTAGTGTGCTATCAGAGCGGGTGTTCAGTGCGGCGGGGGCCATCGTTACCCCAAGGAGAACCCGCTTGTCCACGGGAAATGTGGAACGACTGACTTTTGTCAAGGTGAATCAGGCGTGGATCGGCCAGGATTTCCACACACCAATGCCTTAGGCGTCAGACTACATCAGCCATTGACGCCTCACCCAAACTGTGAGAAATGAGTCTGGGTTCAAAACTACCTGCCTCAGCCCCTATTCTGATGCCGCCACCCGCTGATGCCACCCCATCTGCTGCCAGTTTCTCCATCTGCCACCAACCATCTTTACCAGGGACTGGTATTGCCACCCACCTATTGTCATTGTGCCACTGTCTGACCTCTTGCTGCTGCTGTGGCTGCTGCCATGACCTCCACACTGTGTCATTGTGCCACTCTCTGACTTCATGCTGTTGACCTCCACACTCTCTCATTGTGCCACTCTGAGGCCTATTCCTGTTTTTTCCACCTCCAGAATGTCATTGTGCCACTCTCTGACCTCATGCTGCTGCTGTGGCTGCTGCCGTGACCTATACACTGTGTCATTGTGCCACTGTCTGACCTCATGCTGCTGCTCTGGCTGCTGTCGTGACCTACACACTCTGTCATTGTGCCACTGTCTGACCTCATGCTGCTGCTCTGGCTGCTGCCATGACCTCCACACTGTGTCATTGTCCCACTCTGTGGCCTACTCCTGTTTTGCCACCTCCAGAATGCCATTGTGCCACTGTCTGACCTCATGCTGCTGCTGTGGCTGCTGCCGTGACCTTCACTATGTGTCATTGTGCCACTGTCTGACCTCATGCTGCTGCTGTGGCTGCTGCCGTGACCTACACACTGTGTCATTGTGCCACTGTCTGACCTCATGCTGCTGCTGTGGCTGCTGCTATGACCTCCACTCTCTGTCATTGTGCCACTCTGTGGCCTATTCCTGTGTTTGCCACCTCCAGAATGTCATTGTGCCACTCTCTGACCTCATGCTGCTGTGGCTGCCGCCATCACCTCCACACTCTGTCACTGATGTTGCCACCTGAGCCCTCAGCTTGTTTTTTTCCAGCTGTCGCTCGCATGACTTTATCAGGCTACATTCCCCCTTCAGTTTTTTGGTCAGTTTTTCCCTCTTAAGTGCCCAGGGAATTTTAGAGTGAAGCAATTCTAAGAGCGGCGGCAGTCATGTGCGTGTCATACTAAAACACAACATTGTATGAAGACCAAACTAAGCTCCCTCTGCATATTTAAGCATAGCACAACGTTCTACAGCACCCTGCAGGCTCTGTGCAGCCTGGAAATAGCTGTTTTTTAACGTGATTCGTGCCGAAGTAATTCGGAACGAAGTTATTTTTTGCAGAGAAATCGGCGAAGTGAACGAAACGAATTTCGGGAAATTCGCCCATCTCTACTTATAACCTATTAGGGTGCATGGGTGAGAAGTGCTAAGTTTACAATGGTCCAGCCTTGTTTCATAAATATGGGGGGTTTTACATAAAAATTGAATGAACCTGCCACCCAGACCGTACATCTATATACAGATAAGTGCCTGTGAGTGCCTTATTGTGAAAGAAATGTGTGTGATAGAAGGTGGGGGTTAGCAATTAGGGATCTTGGTAGGCGTGCCTAAGAAGATATATTCTCAGGGCACTCTTAAAACTATGAGGGTTATGATTGTGCCTGATCATATGCAGTAGCATGTTCCAGAGAACTGGCAGAGCACATGTGAAACCTTGGAGATGGGCACGGGAGAGTCAGATTATTGAGGTATGTATTCTAAGATCAGCAGAGCGGAGAGAGACCATGTATGGTGATAGACAAAGATGAGGGAAGAAATGTAGGTGTGTGCAGCACTGTGGAAAGCTTTATGGGAGAGAGTGATGAGTTTATTTTGTATTCTGTACTAAATGCCAACCAGTGCAGTGACTGACACGGGGTAGAGGCATCAGTATAGTGGTTGGAAATAAAGATGACATAATAGCATATACCTGGGCTAATATACAATGCACACTGCCTCGTGTGTATAGTGGTCTGGATATGGCAACTCTCCTAGTGCCGTCTTCAGCAAACATATATCAATCCCACCAAAGTGAATAGTAAAAACTCACGTTTATTCAAAGTCTTCATTCAAGTAAAAACAGTCCGTCAGACATACTTGTATTCCTTTTCAATAATCTGCAACAGCAGTATCCACGAGCATTGAAAGACTCGATCCAGCTCAATCTCATGCAGCCGCATGTAGCTAGTGAGAGCAGTATGGACAGTCTGTAATCACCTACCTGTGCTTGAGAAAGGAGGAGTTTGTCTTCCGAAACGTCGCTTCCGCTGGAGGGTGATGCCCCCTGTCCATACTGCTCTCACTAGCTACATGCGGCTGCATGAGATTGAGCTGGATCGAGTCTTTCACTGCTCGTGGATACTGCTGTTGCAGATTATTGAGAAGGAATACAAGTATGTCTGACGGACTGTTTTTACTTGAACGAAGACTTTGAATAAACGTGAGTTTTTACTATTCACTTTGGTCGGATTGATATAGGTTTGCTGAAGACGGCACTAGGAGAGTTGCCATATCCAGACCACTATACACACGAGGCAGTGTGCATTGTATATTAGCCCAGGTATATGCTATTACGTTGTACATTTTCTTCTCCAATTCTGGGACTGTATTAACGGACTCATTATGTCCTATGAAGTGATTGCAAGTGAAACGGACAGGAGGGCAGAGACTTTTTGTTTTTCAGAACATGATAAAGTGTCTATCCTTAAACGCGCTCAAGATTGCCGGATTTGGGATTGGAAACAAGAATGATTGCAGCTGGATTTACCCAAGAAATTAACTCAATTAAAAAAGAAAGAAACCGCACTCTTATCCCATGCATCGGCACTAACTGAGTATGCAAAGGCTCAGAGAATACCTAGAGGATTGCGCAGTCCTTTACAACCAATACTATTACAAGACGACCAAGCATACAAAGACCGCTGGTATGCCATCAGCAACAGGTATGCGATCGATTTAATATTTTTGACGATACAACATTTACAGTTGGCTATAGAAAAAGTAAGAGAGGAGATCAAAAATACAGAGGATGAGCTGAAACGCTCTATTACAACAGAAATGTTTGTTCGTATTAATGATGAATTAAAAAACAACATTGCTAAATTACAAGCTCAGCTGCTGCAAAATAAATTAAGAAAGTTTCAGCGAGACACACGCGATTACCAGCTAAATAAAGTGTATACCTGGGCAGAAGATAGGTCTCGATATAGGTCGTACATTCGAAAATAAGGACATAACACAGCTAGAGACACTAGTGATACCAGTGCTTCGGGTTCAGAGGACTCTGTATCCAATAGAATGGCCTTACGCTCTAAAAAACAGGAGGATTTTTTAGAAAAAAAGCCACAACACGACGATTGCGAAAATGGGAACAATTATGCAGAAGAAACCACCACAAAAAGTCGTGGCAGACCAAAGAGAAAGAACATAGAACACACTCTTCCATAATATTTCCTCTAAGAAATTAACTCCAAATCAGGAAGATGTCTTAAATAATGGACTAAACTTCGTTCCATCTAATCATAATGATCTGTTTCAATTTAATGTGGATTTGCATAGGTTATGTCGTTCAATACGTCTTAAAATGTTTTTCTGTGATAATAAAAAGGAAAATTCTGAACAGCACTATACATCCAAACGTATTCTCAAAAAGTCAGTTTGATCACCCATACATAATACACACCTAGATACGTTTGCACAGGCGGTTAAAAAGAAGTAGAATTTAAATTTAATAGCATATGCTCAGTATAATTGCGAAGAGAAACATTGTAGGAAGTTTAAAAAATTTCAACAGCAAAGAATGCAGGCAATGAAAGAGTTGAAAAGTGATAAAACAATTACATAAAAAAAGCCGACAAAGGCGGAGCAACGTTATAATGGACACTAGTCACTATATACAGGAGGACACTATACAACTGTCGGATGAGATCGTATATAGAAAATTGATAGAGACCCTACTAAAGAATTTAATACATTGATTAAGAATATTTTGGAGGATGCCATAGAAAATGGCATCATAAGTGAACGATTAAAAAATTCTTTGTATAATGAACATCCCAGGGACCCTATCTTTTATCTTGTACCTAAGGTACACAAATCTGCCACCAATCCCCCGGGACGACCCATAGTCTCAGGAGTCAACTCGATATTTGAAAAAATTGCTATTTATGTGGACCAATTTTTGCAAAAAATATGTCAAACGAGATCAACGTTCTCTACAAGATACCACAGAATTGTTAAAAATTATAAAAAACTTGGATTGTAAAGATGTTACCTATTTAATCACACTAGACATAAAATCTCTATGCACAAACATTCCACTTGAGGAAGGGATAGAAGCAGTGAGAACAACACTCTGTGAGGACACGTCCTTAACTAACCAGCAGATCAATTTGATTATGTCATTGTTAGACATGATTTTGACTAAGAACTATTTTAGGTTTGGTGCACAATTTTTCATACAGCAACAAGGCACCTCTATGGGCTCGCCTGCAGCCCCGGGGTTCGCTAACTTCTATATGATGTTTTTTGAAAAAACCTATGTCTTTCCATCAGGCTTCCATCCACATGTCGAATTGTGGCTTAGATATGTGGATGATATCCTGTTGCTATGGAAGGGCACTGGTGAACAGTTTAATAATTTCATTGACATGCTTAATACTTGCCATCCGTTAATTTGGTTCTCAGCTACCATTAATGAACATGTTGTTCATTCTTTGGACGTTGAGATACAAAAACATGAAGGTACATTAAAAAAAACGTACTGTACCCCAAAAACCTATGGAAAAAAACAATTTTTTTTACTTAAAACAAGTCACCATGCCCCTAGTATATTCAATGGCATCCCAAAAGTCGTTTGTCAGGGCTAGACGTATTTGCTCGGGGAACATCATCATTTATTGAAACAGATGAAAAAGATAGTTAAAAAATTCCACAAAGGGATATGATAGAACTAAATTGGAAAACTATTGGGCAGGATGTTTTGGCCATGGATAGAGATGAGCTGGTTACAAAACTAATAATAAGGGAAGAAAAACGGATAGATTCTCATTAGTGTTGAGGGGATATTTTTATCGACAAAGTTGAAATCGGCAAGGTTTTTATGGTGATCGAAATTTCCAGATCATGCAATAATTAAGGTTAAAATCTGTGATCATCTATTAGATCGTGCCTTTTTCGGCGTTTCCCTGTTAATTTTGGCGGCCAGCAAATGAGATTACAGAATAGAGCAGGGTGAGATGTGTGTGCGACGTCATGACTGGGATGTGTATGGTTGCGATTGGCTGGAAAATCACATGACCTCGTTTTACATAGAACAGCGTTTCCTGTTTCAGCTCAGTGTCTCTCAGCGTCTCATAGGGATAGGACCTGCGCTCTGCCTGTGGCCAAACAGCTCAGCGAAATTAGTCTATTTCTGCACAGGAGAAACCTTACTATTAGCTGGGGATTTCCTTCCAATTTAGTTAGATTAGAGATTTGAACATTTTATGGGAGTTAGCTAGAGAATTTTAAAGCAGCATCTACCGCTGTAAAATTCACGGCCCGGGGGGGAGCGGGGGGGCCCCCGCGGGCGAAACACAGACAAGCTCTATCAAAAAAGAACACTGGATAAAGTTCACCAGACTTAGTGTAGACATTGTAGTGGAATATCTTTATTATTAACAGTTTGCTATTGAAATATTTCCTGGATATTGGGGAGCCTGAACTTATATTGGATAAACATAATTTCTAGTAACTGCAGGTCTCTTTGTTAGCTGCAAAACTCCACTTTTATTATCAGTATACATTCAGATAGGTGTTCAAAATTTTTCCCATTACACCCGTGACTGTTGATCCACCTTGCACTTAAATTACAAATAAGCAATCTTGTAGTCAGCACAGGTTGTTGTTTTCCAAAAATTTCCGTGTATCGTACGAAAATCATCACAGTTACGGTTTTTTGACTTTTGCGCACCCAGCACTGTTTCATTGACGCAGCATCTAAGTAAATCTTAAAACAGCTTTTTTCACCACAGGTGAATTTAAAGGTGC
>JAODAL010015328.1:0-84290 GCA_025379985.1 Phyllomedusa bahiana | reverse complement strand
GTAAAAGGTCGGGGCGTTCCACATTTCCCGGGGGACAAGGGTTTCCTTGGGCAACGATGGCCCCCGCCGCATAAACACCCGCTCTGATGCCACACTACTGGCGGGCAGGACAGCTTCTCCACTGCAAACTCGGCAAGTTGCGGCCACACATCCAGTTTGGCTGCCCAGTAGTACAGCGGATCTTCAAACTGAGGTGGAAAGGAGTGCTGTCCAAGTAGCCACAACCTGTTGGTTCAGGACTGCCCCAGGTCTGCTGCTGCTGTGCTGGCGACTACCCTCCTCACTAGGCGGGTGAAGGAAGCTGCTCATCATGACTTCAGACTCAGGTTACTGCTGATGGAGCTGGTACTTCTCCTACCCCCCAACCGTCCCCAGCAGCCGCGGCAGTAGTACGTGAGCGCTGAGGAATCCCCCGGTCAGACCTGTCAGCGGAGGGACGATGCCGCACATAGGCAGCGGCCAACTGATTACGGAGGATTTCCCTATAGTATTTGAGTTTGTCCCCCTCTCAATAGCTGGAAAAAGGCTCCCATTTTGGACCGGTAGCGAGGGTCCAATAGGGTGGAGAGCCAGAAGTCATCCCTCTCCCGGGATGCTGACAAATTCGGCTGTCACTAGCCAGGCAAAAAAGGGCATGCTGCGGGCCATCTGCACAAGTGACTCCGAGGGGCCCCCCTCCCTCATTTCCCACTTTATACTGCCACGGTGTTTGGGGGTCATCTGCCTCGTCTTCCTCATCTCCATCCACCTCCTCCAGCTGCTCCTGCTCCTCCTCTCTTGTCACCTGGGTAGAAAATCCACTCATTTCACCAGACAATGCTTCTGTTCCAATGTCCTCCTCCTCCTCCTCCATTTGAGTCCCCACCGGACTCATGTGGCCACGAGATGTAGTCACCACGTCTCCAGTCTCCTGCCCAGACAGATTTTTCAGCATCTGTTCCAGGACATGAAGCAGTGGAATGACGTTATTCATCCCTTTAAGTCCTGGCGACGACAAATAACTCGCCTCCTCGAATGGCCTCAACAAACAGCAGGTTGTCACGCATGAGCTGCCACTGGCTGACATCAAGTTACACAGGGGGGGGACTTCTGTCTGCCTGGACCATCAAAAAATCATTAATGGCCTTTTTTCTGTTCATACAGTCAGTCCAACATGTGCAGGCTGGAATTCCAAGGGGGGAAAAACATCGCTTTTTCAAGTGTGTTGGGGGACCCCGTTTGGCTGCAACTCAGGGGGTGTTTTGGTTTGTACGAATGGATAAGTGCATGCACGTTTCCGGGCATTTTCAGAATGTTCTGAAGATGGGTTTGGAAGCTTAGGAACCTTTAAAAACCAGATTTAAACACATGCGCCATGCAGGGCGATAGCCATCCCTCCTCGGTGCACCCGGGGACCCTTGTTCCCCCATTGTCGTCACCATGGTTCCGTTTGCAGTTGGGTGGGAAAGCCACAATCGATTTTTTTTGGCATACGTAGCATTCCCCCCTGTTTGACTGTTCCGGGGTAGCCAGGGTAGAATGCGTGACACCTGTGCCCTACAATGTTTTGTGGAGAAATATTGTGGAGGTGGGGGGGTGGTGGGGGTGGTGGAGGGGGAGGGGGGAATTTGGCGCAGGAGCAGCGTTTGACAACGTAAAGGGAAAGCGGGGGTCTCCTTCCAAGTTGTTGGTGTCCCTGGGCAAAGAATTCCCCAGTGGGCCCGTAAAGGACATGTACTGGCCCTGCCCGTATTACAGTCTAGACGTCCGCGCTGCCTGCCCTGGAAAAAAAACCTTAAGTTAAAGGGGCTGGCCCCCTTTCTTTTACAATTTATGAATGCTGGTACTGCCTTTTTGGAAAAAAAATTTACGGTTTGGGAAACTCTCCATCTCGGCCCAAAGCCCTTAGTTTTTGAACGGTGAGATCCACCATTTTTGGAAGGGAGGGGCGCAGTACAACAACGGACAGGAGCCGGTCAGCTGCTGCCCTTAGGGGAAAACTGTTATCTCTTTGCAAGCGCCCCGTGAACGATGCTGGCGCCAGAGTAGCAGGAGCAGGGCATCTGGACCAGGTGAGATTTCAAAGGAAACAGCTCCCTTCTGCAGAGGTGGGGGAGCCTTGACGGTGCAATGGGATGTGTACCACTGGCGCTGGGCTGTTTCTGCGGCGGGGGAGGGGCACCAAATCTGAGCCCGTTTTTCCCCGGCCGGGGGTGGTACGCGCAGTGTGACGCAGGGGCCTGGTGCCAACGTTAGCTCCCTGGCCACGCTTCACGTTTCTTACAAAATTCTACTATACCCATGTTCGGCTCCTCCGGTGTCTTAGAAAAGAACTGCCACACGCCGAGTATCGGATTTTACCCCCAACGCCCCCGCACTGAGTGACTACTGCCGCCGCTGCCTCGCTGAGCCCCTGTGCTGCTACTTTCTTGGACCTGCGAAGCGGGTTTTTTACCCCGTGGCCGCTTGGCTCCCAACCTCACACTGCTGCTATCCTGCTGACTCACGGCCACACGACCCACTTGCTGGCTGCGCCGCTGCCTGAGCGCAAGCTGACGCCCTCTTCTCCTGACTATGATGAAGCCCTTGCCTCCCCCGGCTCCCATGTGCGGTCGGCTACATCTTAATCTTTTTGTGTTTCATCGTCAGTGCTGTCCTCATCACCGGTCTTGGTATGCAGAGGCTGACCCCAAACTGCCCTCCATCCCAACTTTCAACATCTATACTTTGCCGCCTACGGGCAAGAAACAGGCGTATTTGGCCCCATTTCTTCGCTGCCAAGTAGCTGCTGATTGCCCTCCTCAAATTGTTCATCCTCGCTATATAGTGGCGCTGAGCCCAGACCACATAATAGATCTCTCACCTGAGGACAGGTGAGGGCCGCTGACCCGCTCCCGGGCCATGCCAACTAAGGGTTGTGTCTGAGGTTCCCACCGACTCTTGGCTGGGGTTGTCAGATGTCATCTGGGAGGAAGTGGATGACCCAGTCAACCCAAACAAGAACCATGGGTTGCTGAACAACACACGGCCGCTAGATGGACAGCGGCAGTTGTGGCCTCACCGAGTGACCCTGCTGCGACATCCCCTTGCTGTGCTGCGACCTGGGCCTGGAATATTTGTGCCTCTGCCACTCGCAGTGAAACCTGCCCCCTCTCTGTCACATACTGTTTGTAAAAATGTAACAAACACTTTTTTTTGATGAAGATATCTTTTTTTAAAATAACACCCGTATTTGACGCCAAATGAACCCCTAAGAAGCTTGGTAACCCTTGGATAAAAATTTTAGCTCCACAAAGGGGCGGGAAAAAAATTGACTTTTTTCCCGTTTAAAAACTCGTGTTTTTTATAAATTAAAGCAAAAACGGGTTTTAATTTAAACCTTTGGATTGTCACCCTCCCCGCTCCCCCCCTCGGGCCGGGGGGCCATCCGTGGTCCCCCCCCCGGGGGCCCCACCGGGGCCGGTCCGCCGCTGGCCCGGGACGACCGGGGGGCTGCGTCTGCCGGGACTTACCGACCGCGCCCGTCCCGTCCGCCCCCCGCCGGCCGAGGCCCGTGCCTGTGTCCTAAGGGGGCCCCGGCGGCCGTTCCCGGGGATTTTAAGGGCCACGCCCTGATTTTTGGCTAATGCCGGGCGTTTCCCCCCTACTTAAGGTTACTCCACAAAACCCTTGTGGTCTTGTTCCCCCGTGCCTAAGAAAGCGTTTCCAAAAGCATACCCCGCCTTCCCTGTACCAACCCCCGCTTTTCAACTCCAAACCTCTGCCGCCTGCCCCCGCCCCTTCCTGCCTGCTACGACCACGAACCGCTGCTGCCCTGACCTTCTGCCGCCCACGACTACGACTCCGGAAAAGATTCTGTACCACGCGCACCTGGGCGCCACCGCAGAAAGTACGTCGGGGGGACGACCTGGTACCCTCACGCCGCAGCAGTCCATCCCGCTTTGGGGGCGGGCTCTGGTGAAAAACCGGGGCTCTTAATTCCGTTCCCGGGCGTGGATAGCTTCCGCTTGCGGTGGTCCGGCGGATCCACACCCACCTTACATTTAGACCCAGCCAGGATCCCCCCAAGGTGCCTCTGCCAACATCGCGGATTTTACGACGATTTGTTGCCCACAATCCAACAAATTTTCCACAACAAGGTCAGCAGTTGGGGCCACTCTCCCCCTTTTATGCTCACTCCTCGCATCCCAGCAGTTCCCCCTCGTCCGGGGCTCCTTTTCTTCTGCAGTTCCTTTGGGCCACCGGGGGACCCAAGTTTTCGGTTTCCCTCAACCCTCCACTTTGGGGGGACCCCAAGCCGCCGGGTTTCTTAAAACTCATTTTTTTAAATGACGTGGGAGTTATGGGGGATCAGTTTCCCTCGGGGGGTCCAAAGGGGTTTTTGGGTGATCTTCTTTCCCGGAAGGCTTTTGGCTTGGGCAACCCCCCTCTGGACAGGAACGACCCTGGACGGGGGGACCTACAACCTTCCCCGGGAATTCCGCCCCGTCTTCAGGGCCGGGGCGGTTCCCTCCCCGGACCCGCCCTCTTGACCCTTCGTCGGGGCGATCTTCTGGGGGTGACTATGCGGTTCAATTCCGTACCTGGCTTCGGAGCTCGCATGGAACAACCCCCCCTTGCCTACCTTAAAAAAGGGTTGTCCACGGGTAAAAGACGTTTTGGGCAAGAGACCCCCCGTCCCCCCCGAACAGTTAAATTTTTCTTGCCCCCCCAAAAAATTAAGGTTCGCTGAGAGGAGGGGGAGTTTCGCCAAGAAAGAGAGCTGCTCTCCTCGTCGGCGGTTTCCCCTGGCCCTTGTTCCGGATTCTCCAATTCCACCGCCAAACCGCAGAGGGAACCGATGCAAGTGGCCCGGGCCCATTTAACAGAGCAAGAACTAAACGTGTCGTACAAAAAAGCTATCCCTCAAATTGCCGCCCGGCCCCTTCCGCAAAAGTTGCCCCCTTCGTCCTCACCCCCGGGAAACCTCTCCCCGGGGGCCGTGGAGAGGCGTCCTGGGGGCAGTTTTTCCTCTCCGTTTGATGTGCCATGGGGGGACTTCTGTGCGGGTCCTGCGTTCCGGGATTTCTCCCTTTCCTGGATTCGGGGCTGCCGGGAAAACTTCCCTTGCCTCCTGGAAACCCGGTACCGCATACCTGTAGTCCGCTGGAGAAGCCGCTGCTTATCTCCTCGGTCAGGGGGGAGCCCCCTCCGATCCCACCATATATAACCGGCGGGTGACCTCCGTGTGGGGGCTCTACAAAAAGAAAGTTGGTTCCACGCCTGTCCCTGCTTCCCGCGATCCCTTGGGGCCCCCTGGCGCAAATCCCGCCCCTACGCCGATTGGAAGACCAAAGTCCTGCGTTGGGGACCGGAATGCCAAACCGATGCTTGGAGGTACACCCCCGTTGCCTACCACTTCTCCGCCCCCGCCTGTAAAGCCTTTGCCAGCCGCCCCCAGACCAGATTTTGGCGATGTGTTTCCCCCGGAAACGGGCTGAAACAACCCCCAATCGTCCATATGACTGTCCCATAACCCCCTTCCCGGAACAAGCCCTCCACGGGTGGGTCTACCCTCGCGGCCGAGCCCCTCAGGCCATGTCGGCTACATACAGGAAAATTTTTAAAAAGGGATTCATACGCAAGTCCCCCGCCCCCCGGGCTGGCTTTTTTTTCGTCCGAAAAAAGAGGGGGTCTCTCGGCCGTTTTTAAAGATACAGGGGGCTAAACAAGATCAGGGAAAAACCCCCCCCTTTCCCCCTGATATCGGAGCCTTGATCGTCTTCGTGGACCCAAGGTGTTTTCCAAATTGGCCTGCGCGGTTCCCTTTTAAACCCGTCAGAATTCGTGAGGGGGACGAGGGGAAAACAGCCTTTAAAAACCGGGCGGCCATTTCGAGTACTCGTAATGCCTTTTGGGGTATGCAACGCCCCCGCCGATTCCCGGGTTTGTCAAAGACTTTTCAGAACTTGTTACACCCGCGTAAGTGTACCGGACGATATTTGATTTTCTCTCCGACCACAGACCATCGGGTACAAGTACGCCCGGCCGCGAGCCCGCGGGAAAAATCACTGTATGCCAACTGGGGAAAGTCGGTTTTCCCCGGCCAGCCTTTCCTTTCCTGGGGGACAAAACTCCGCCCTGGGCGCAGATGGACCCACTAAGCTGTCCGCGATCCTCAGGGGCCACGCCCTGTCGGTCTTCGGGGGATTCAACGCTTCCTTGGGGTTTGCCAATATTACCACAGTTTTTCCCCATTTTCTTCCTGGTGGCTCCCATCGTTGGGCCCCACCCCGGAAAAATGCCAACCCCAATTTGGTCCCCCTCAGCTGAGGGGGCTTCTTCAACTGAAAAACGGGGTTTTCTTTGGCTCCTATCCTGGTTCGCCCGATCCGGATAGGCCCTTTGCCCCGGGAAATGGATGCCCCCTTTCCCGGGGGGCAGGGGGGGTCCCTGACTCGAAGGGCCCTAAAGGCAAGACGTTTCTTGCGGTTTTTTTCTCCAGGGCCTTTTCGCCGGCTGAACCAATACACCATAGGAGATCGGAAATGCTGGCCTCAAATTGGCACAGAGGTGGCACTTTGCTGGGGGGGGCCCGTCACCCATTTAACGTCTTCACGGGGGGGGGGGGCCACAAGAATTTCAGTACCTCCCGACGGGCCCCGCGTCTGAATCCTGCCAGGCCCGTGTCTCTATTTTTCCTTCTTTAACTTTAGGATCACTTCCGCCAGCCAGAAAAACGTCAGGGATTTCCCCCCTCCCGAGCCCTACGTCACTGAGAAGAACCTGTGTCCACACATCATTGCTCCCGAACGGCTGATCCATGGCTCCCGGGGGACCTTTGGAGGGACCACCAGGAAGACCTACGTTTTTCCCCGCGCTCAGACGGGAATTCTGGAGTGGGGGCATTTTTCTCTCCGCGGGCACCCCGGCATAGAAAATCCCATCCCCATCTCCGGGCCAGGGGCCGACCCGCCCCCCGGACTCCAAGACTTTGTTCTCGTGTGAACAGTGCCCGGAACAAGGTCCCCCGCCATAGGCCCTCGGGGGTTTTTGTCCCTCCCATCCCAAGTCCCCATGGGGCACCACGGCATGGAATTTAACGGACCTTGTCCTCTTAAGGGGAATTTTGTCATCTGGGTGGTCACGGGTGATTCTCTAAAAAGTCCCACTTGTGCCACTCCCCGGGGGTTCCCCGGCCCTCAAAGGCGGGACATTTTTTTCCACCATATTTTTCGTCTCAAGGATTCCCTCGCATATCGTGTCTGTGGGGTGTCCAATTTTGTCTCCAAATTTTGGGGGCCCCGTGTTCTCGTTAATTAAATTGGACTTTTCTTCTGCCTCCATCCCCCCAGAATGGTCAAGTGGGAGGTTTTAATCAGATATTGGGCGAATACCTGCGCCATTTCGCGTCCGGCCCTCAGGACAATGGGCCAGCTGCTTTCCCTGGGCTGAAATTTTCCTACAACCACGGGGCTCGATTCTACAGGGGTTTTTCCTTCCTGGTGTTCTACGGTCGTCCCACAGCCCCCCCCCCCTTGGCTATGACTTCCGAGGTTTTCCCCTGTGGACAACCCAAATACTGGACATTAAGACCCTTTGGCGGGGGACCCCCACCCGCCCCTTAACCCCGGGCCTCTACCCCCATGAAAACCCAGGCCGACAAAAGAAGGGGGCCGCCGCCCCGTTCCAAAAAGAAAGGGTGGCTCTCGCCAGAACCCCTAAGCCCAAGGTCCCCGCCAAAAAGGGTCCCCCGATTTTTGGGGCCTTTTAGAGTGCTCCGTCAGATAAACCAGTGTGCACAAGCTCTGCCACCCCCTTTTTCCCCAGGGTTCCTAACGCCCCCACTCCCCCCTTAACCTTGTTTCCTGAACCGATTCCCCAGAGGAGCCTGCTCCAAAATCCTGTCTGGAATCTCCTGATGTCTTTGAAGTGAAGGGAATTTAAAACATGAAAACTCAGGGTAGGCTTTTTTCTTTTGAAATTGGAGGGGGTCGGCCCCCAAGGAAGGGCCTGGGGAACCGGAAACCCAAAATCCGAACCCGGACCTTTTTCCATAATTTCTTTAGCCTAAAAAAGGGGGAACCTAAGGGGGGGGTACTGTCCGGGGGCGCCGCTCCCCCCCCGCGGGCCCGCGGGGGGCATTTCCCCTGGGCCCCCTCCCGGGTCCCCCGGGGCCGGGTGCCGCCGCTGGCCGCGGGACGAGCCGGGGGGTGGTCTGCCCTGGGCTTACCGACCCCCTCCGTGCCCTCCGCGCCCCCCTTGCCGGCGAGGCGCGGGCCTGTCCTAAGGCGCGGCGCGCTCGTTCCCGGGGGTTTAAAGGCCAGCGCCCGATTATTGGGAATTGCCCGGGGGTTCCCCCCACTTAAGGTTACTCCCACAATCACTCCTTGTGGATCTATGTTGCCCCCCTCCCCAGAGAAAGCATTCCAAAAACCTTTTTCCCCTTACCGTGTACCAACCCCTCGCTCGTTTCCAACTCCCAACCTCTCCGCCCCCCCGACCCCGCCTGTCTACGACCCGAAAACCCTTTCCGCCGCCCCCGACCTTCGCCTGCCCACGACTACGACCCGGACTACGATTTTGTACCCCGCGCCATGGTGCCACCGAAGCAAGTCCTCAGGGGGGACGAATTGGTAGCCCCACGCCGCAGCAAGTCCATCCCGTTTGCGGCGGGCTTGGTGAAAAACCGGGGGGGTACTTAATTCCTTCCCTGGGTGGCTTCTTCCGTTGCGGTGGTCCGGCGGATCCACACCCAGCCTTACCAAGTATGAATTATCACAGAATTTCTTTTGTGGCGGTGAAAAACAAAGTTTCTTTTACTGATACAACTGCAGAACAACGCGAATTAACCCCCGGGTGTAAATTGCGCAATAGAAATTTACACCGAAAATACCAGCTTTGTAGCGTGTTACAATGGCGTGTTTTTTATGCTACACAACACGAGAAAAAATTGTAATTAACCTTCGCTTGTGAATTATGCTACAGGAAAATTTTAATTTTTGGCGGTGAAAAAGATGGTTTCTTGGAGTCACAACAGCAGCAGAACAATGCTTAATTAACCCCTGGATGTAAATTGCGCAAAAGAATTGAGCAGCCGGAAACTACTAGCTTTGTAGCGTGTTACAATTGCTTGTTTTCTACGCTACACAACAAGAGAAAAAATTGTAATTAACCTTCGCTTGTGAATTATGCTACAGGAAAAAAAAAATTTGCCGGTGAAAAAAGACGGTTTCTTGGAGTCACAACAGCAGCAGAACAACGCTTAATTAACCCCTGGATGTAAATTGCGCAAAAGAATTGAGCAGCCGGAAACTACTAGCTTTGTAGCGTGTTACAATTGCGTGTTTTCTACGCTACACAACAAGAGAAAAAATTGTAATTAACCTTCGCTTGTGAATTATGCTACAGGAAAATTGTATTTTTTGGCGGTGAAAAAGACGGTCTATTTTTGTCACCACAGCACAAAAACAACGCTTAATTAACCCCTGGATGTAAATTGCGCAAAAGAATTTGAGCAGCCGGAAACTACTATCTTTTGTAGCTGTGTTACAATTGCGTTTTTTCTACGCTACGCCAAACAAGAGAAAAAATGTGTAATTAACTTCGCTTGTGAATTATGCTACAGGAAAATGTATTCTTTTTGGCGTGGTGAAAAAGATGTATTCATTGAGTCAACAACAGCAGCAGAACAACGCTTCTTAATTAGACCCCTGGATGTAAATTGCGCAACAAGAATAGACAGCCACCAATAATGAAGTGGTAATTTGTGTTATAAAAACGCTGTTTTTCTTTAAATGAAATACTACAGGGAACTGGCATAGATGCCGCCTTGGATATTCAATTGCATGTGAGCAAATAGCATTAAAATGTATATGCAGTCTGCAGTGTACGCACCACTGTGACGTTCAGATCCAATAACAGCCAAAAAATCAGAAATAGAACATTAAGAGAACAAACTCTGAGACAGCTGAGGCCACGCCCCAAAAAAATCGCTGTATAAAAATCAGTTTCTTCAGTAACAATCAGCCGCGGCAGCGACCTTCCCTGATACAGTCAACAAGTGGGGTGGTGGGCGGTATGAGCACCCAGCGTCGCGCCCGACTTTATATAGTACGGTGACGGTCACGGAAACCCCCGACTGCCACTCTGATTGGCATCATCTCTGCACCTGTCATTGCAGGCTTATGCCCTTCTTCCTCCAGAAGTGACGCTTTGCCCTGTAAGCGCCATGTGCTCCGCATCCATTTTATCAATCCAAAAGCACACTGTCGTTCACCCGAAGTAGCCCAAACTACGACTTCTTTTCAGACCTAAGTTTACCTTAAATCTAAACGAATCCACTCGTTTAGAATCGATTCGCCCATCTCTAATCCAAACCCTTCTCCAGAAATCCTGGTCACAAAATATAACTTGTAATATTATTACATCTAGAAATGATATCCTGACCCCTTCTCCCGAATCCTGGTCACTATAACTTGTTATACTTATAAATCTAAAATGTTATACAGACCCTTCTCACAGAATCCTGGTCACTATAACTTGTTATATTATCACATCTAGAAATTGTATCCAGACCCTCTCCAAATCCTGGTCACTATAACGTGTATATTAATTACACCCTAAGAAATGTATCCCGACCCTTCTCCAGAATCCTGGTCACAATAACTTTTATATTTAACATCAAGAATGCTATCCAGACCCTTCCTAGACTCCCTGGGTCAATCTAATACTTGTTAGTGACAGAACTAAAAATTATTACATCTGTCTGAAATAGTATTCCAGACTAAGAGATGGGCAGAATTTCCCGAAAATTCTTTCGTTCACTTCACCGATTTCTCGGCAAAAAATAACTTCGTTTCACCGAAATACATCGGGCACGAATCACACGGTTGAATTATCACATCTATAAATGTATCCGAAACCCTTCACCAGAATTCCTGGCACTAAAACTTTGTTATATATATACGCTGCCGAAATGCACATCCAGACCCTTTTCGAACTCTGTTAAGATTCACACATGACAAGTTCCTCTGCAGCTTGTTCAGGTCAGTATCACTTCTCTTACATAAAAGAATCCCTTTCTATGTTTATGTACATAAACCTTCCTTTCTCTAGACATATAAGGATGACCCCTTATCCTGGTTATTAATAGATCATGCGTTTCCAGAAACAATTCTGACCAGGCCCCTTCTTCCTCACATCTTTCCTGATTTGGCTCCACGGCAGTGGCATCATAACTCAATGTTGCAGCAGTATAATTCTCCTTAAGCGTTCATGTGCCATTCAACGCTGTTCACCTTACGGACATGTGATGGCGGGTAGTGGGCCCAGTCAGTGACTGCAACGGTGACATTCCGCACTGCTGATATCAGACAATTTGTATTTCGTACTGTATAAAAAATATGGCTTTTTACAGAGAAGTTAGGGACTCTATTGATAGGGATAAGGGCAAATCGTTTTACAAAAAATATCATCGCTTTATGAGTCTAGAACCATTTACTTCAGTTTGGACCCTGACAGAATATAAGACCCTACTAACATACGTTTTTTCGATATCAAATCGGGATACCATAAAAACTTATCCCTGACAGGTTACCATCGACGGGTCATAGCTTCTATAGAGCAGAACATACTCTTAATTTTTTTTGGACTACATTTGCCCTATACTAT
Source organism: Phyllomedusa bahiana (assembly GCA_025379985.1). Taxonomy (NCBI): domain Eukaryota; kingdom Metazoa; phylum Chordata; class Amphibia; order Anura; family Hylidae; genus Phyllomedusa; species Phyllomedusa bahiana. The sequence goes on along the minus strand of JAODAL010015328.1, from coordinate 72,659 downwards.
GCTCTTGACATTACATATTATGTAGCATACTGCAAGTCATCTAGACGGTCAAATTTCTGACATGTTAAAAGGTTGTCCTCTTGCTTAACAAAGAATAGCATTAAAAACATGTAGGGAAACACTAAATGAAGTAATTTTCCAAATCTATGCGTTGTGTTCAGTCTCTTTTTTTTTAAAGAAGCTACAAGTTATATTCAATAACCTTCTGTGCACTCTCTTGTATCCCGCAAATGACCTCATCTTTATCCCCAGCTGTTTTATTCTATCGTGATTAGCAGGGAGTGATGTCATCACACAGGTCCTCAGCCATCCATTGGAAATCTTATGTTTTTTATCTGATGCTTTAGACAAAAGACTCATTACTCTACTGTTTACTTAGCTCATCAGCTCTCAGACCTCAGAGAAGGTAATTTATTTAATCTTCCGACTGATAACCAGAGAAGTCTGAATACATGGAGCACATAGCTATTTTACAGCGACAGACTTGACCAAAAAGTTACAGAGCAAAGCACATTATTTTCAACTTCAACACAACCTCCTCTAGCAAACTTTTGAGATGAGACAACCCTTTAACACAAGCTTTTAGTGGGGGGGGGGGGGGTTTCCTCCACCTACAAGCCATTTAAAAATTGTTATTTTTGTCTTTCTCTGCACTGTGTATATCTTATAGCTTATATTTTGTTAGTATTTAAAACTTAATATTATATGTAATTATTTTTGTTCAGTTACTTAGATACATAAGAGAGAAAAATTGATGTTTGGGGATATTATGAGCAAAAACTTGCTGCCTCGATCACAATGAGAGAAGCCATTCCTGTCTGCACAGTGCACTCAGTAATTACATTACCTAACACAACAGACTGAGGCAGCTGGTTAATAGAAGAGGTTACAAGACTCAAGCAGAAAATCAAATAACCATAAATCGTTCACTGTGGCTTCATAGATTTATTTGTTGTAAAAAAAAAAAAAAAAAACAAAAGAAAAAGTCCCTAAAAAAGCACATTTAGCATCTAAATGTTTTCATTTAACATTGTGTTTTTTATGACCATCCAATTTCTATTTTAAATTAAAGTCGTTAGAATTTTCGGGATAAAAATTATAGTCCTATTTGGAAAGAATTGCGCTAATGTTCAAGTACGAACGTGTTATTTTCATTAAGTTTCATTCTTATTCTTTTTTATATGTCTCTGTTTAACAAAATTCAGAAAGTATGTGTTTATTTCTTAGACATAATTACCTTATTGTTCATGCCAACGATTTAAAATCTTGTCTGTGAATAGTCTATGTCATGTAAAAAGATAGGAAAAATCTGGCAACAAAAGTGGGTTCAAAACCTAAAAAGATCGGAATAAAGTATAAAAGATCCATCAAGCTCAACCTATAACATCCGTATGAGCAGTTGTCAAACATCAAAAAATGGAATGGTCCTATCTCCAAAATTAGTTAGTAAGGGTAAGGATCTTGCTTTTCATTTGCATTATAGACCAATGGACTGTAAACGAAACGATTCAAGTTTACTAAAGGGATTTTCCCATTAACAAATCTTATTAGTTTATCCAATGGATAGGTTATAAGTGTCCAATTACTGAGAAGTCCAATGACGGCCATCCCCACCAATCATGAGAATAAAATTCCAAATGTCCCTGTTTAACCCTTTAACACTTCCAAAGAAGGAAAATATTACTCTTCATTTTTCTCCTCCTCGCCTTCCAAAAGCCATAACTTTTTTATTTTTCCACCTACGTAGACATATGAGGGCTTCTATTTTTCAATACAAGATGTACTTTCCAGTGGTGTTATTCATATTACCATAGAATATACTGGGAAACCGCCAAAAAATTGTAAGTGGGGCAAAATGTGAAAAAAAATTACTTGGGCCATGTTTGCAGGAGTTTTGTTTTTGCGGCGTTAAATTTTCAGTAAACATGATATGTTATCTGTTTTTTTAAACAGGTTGATACGAATCCAGCAATACCAAACATGTATGGTTTTCCCCAGGCATTGAGTGCGGTCACGGTCTGCATCGACTGAAAAACGAAGGAAGGTCCTCAATCTGTTAGAGGATAATTTTATGGGGCAGTTTGTGGAGGATCCAACTAGAAGTGATGCTCTGTTGGATCTGGTCATTTCTAACAAAGCAGAACTTGTTGGAGCGGTCACGGTTTCTGAAAATCTAGTTAACTGTGACCGCAATATAATTAATTTTAGCGTAAACTGGAAAAAAGAAAAACAGAGCGGGAAAGCAAAAACATTTAATTTTAAAAGGGCCAAATTTTCCTTATTAAGGGACGCAATACAGGACCTAGACTGGGAACAGCTATTAGCAAATAGTGATATAGAAGCCAAATGGAGGAGCTTTAAATATACTTTGGGAAATTTATTGCAAAATATATTCCTATGGGTAACAAGTATAGGCGACTAAAACTAAAACCAACATGGCTTCTACCTTCTGTTAAGAGGGCAATAAACAATAAAAAAAGGGAATTTAAAAAATATAAGTCAGAGGGCTCGGCATCAGCCTTTGAAAATTATAGAGAGCTTAATAAAATCTGTAAAAAAAAGTGATAATAGCAGTTAAAATTCAAAATGAAAGGCAGGTGGCCAAGGACAGCAAGACTAACCCCAAGAAATTCTTTAAGCATATAAATGACAAAAAGCCGAAGTCAGAGCAAGTAGGACCCTTAAAAGCCTTTTGGGATGGGAGAGTGTCACTGGTGACCAAGAGAAGGCAGAGGTACTAAATCGGTTATTCAGCACAGTATATACTATCAATGAGATAGTAGTTGATCGGGGTGGGCCAAGTGCAGATGTAGGTGGTGCCAGTACTGTTAATACATCATCTGCTATAATTAATTGGCTCAGTGTAGAAAAAGTCAAAGCCAAGTTAAAAAAACTGAATGTGAACCCAAAACTCCAGGCCCTGATGGCATTCACCCAAGAGTTCTTAAAGAGCTCAGCTCATTTATCCGGTGTGCCCCCTGTACATGAATATTGAGAAGATTCCCTGGTGACTGGTTATAGTACCAGGAGACTGATGCAAGGCAAATGTAGTTCCCATCTTCAAAAAAGGATCCAAGTCTTGCCCAGGTAATTATAGACCAGTAAGTTTAACATCTGTTGTGGGAAAAATTTTTGAGGGGGCTCATAAGGGACTATATACAGGAGTATGTTGACAAACACAATATTATTAGTGATTGCCAGCATGGATTTAATAAGGACAGAAGCTGTCAGACCAATCTGAATTTCTTTTTAATGAAGAGGTGAGTAGAAGTCTGGATTGCCGGGCAGCTGTGGATATTAATGTTTTTTAGACTTGAAAAAGGCATTTGACACTGTCCCCACATAAGCGTTTGTTAGGTAAACTAGAATCCATTGGGTTAAGAAGATAACAGTGTGTAATTGGATCAAAAACTGGATCGTACTCAGAGAGTGGTGGTAAATGAATCCTACTCTGAGTGGACCCCGGTTGTGAGTGGTGTGCCGCAGGGCTCAGTATTGGGTCCTCTCTTATTTAATGTATTTATTAACGATATAGTGGAAGGGATCAATAGCACGGTTTAGATTTTTGCTGATGACACCAAGCTATGCAGGGTAGTGCATATGGAAGATGCTCATAAATTGCAAGCAGACCTGGACACACTGAGCACTTGGCAAATGGGGTTCAATGTTGAAAAATGTAAGGTTCTGCATCTAGGTAGAAATAATCTACAGGCATCATATGTTCTAGGGGGAGAAAAACTTGGAGAATCGCTTGTTGAGAAAGATCTGGGTGTTTTTGTAGATCATAGACTACAAAAGAGCATGCAATGTCAATCAGCTGCCTCTAGAGCAAGTAAGATATTGGCGTGTATTAAAAGAGGCATGAACTCGTGGGACAAGGATGTCATTCTACCGCTGTACAAAGCATTGTAGCACTTACAATATGCTGTTCAGTTCTGGTCCCCAGTTTATAGAAGAGATGTAATGGAGCTACATAGAGTACAAAGACGAGCAACCCAACTTATAAGGGGAATGGAGCAGGGAATGAGGAGAGGTTAGCAGAATTGAACTTATTTAGTCTTGAGAAAAGACGGCTTCAGGGGGACATGATTAATTTATATAAATATATAAATGGTCCCTACAAAAAGTATGGGGAAAAATTATTTCAAATGAAGACCCCCTCAAAAGACAAGGGGACATTCCCTTCGACTAGAGAAAAAAGGATTCAGTCTCCAGAGGAGAAGAGCGTTCTTCACTGTAAGAACTGTGAATCTGTGGAATAGCCTGCCTGAGGATCTGATCACAACAGGAACTGTAGAGAGTTTCAAGAAAGGCTTAGATACCTACCTGGAAGTAAAGAATATGAATGCGTACGTAGCTATGTAAAATTCTTGATCCTGGCTGGTGGAGGCTCTGGGGTCAGAGATATGGTCTCTACTGGAGCAGATTGGTTCTTGCCTTGTGTTTTCCAGGGCATTAACCAGTGGAGAGGCTAGGCTTAAAGTCCTTGTCTCTCTCCCTCACCCACATTTTCCCCACCCTTGGTTGAACTCGATGGACATGTGTCTTCTTTCAACCGTACTATGTAACTATGTTTCCGTTATGTTTTGGTGGCGTAAAAAGGTCCAAACATTTTCTATATTTGAAATTTGCGCCATGGCGGTATTTTGTGCAGCAAATAACTTTTTTCTACTAACACCTATGGATGTCAGTGAGAGGCATTGTTTTTGCGGGCTGAAGTGTACTTTTTATTGCTAGCAGTTTGGAATACATGGACTTTCTTGATCACTTTTATTCCAATTTTCATAGGACATGAAATGACCAGAAAACCACAATTTTGGCGTTTCGATTTTTTTTTCTTCTACAGTGTTCAGTGTACACGGTAAATGATGTTATATTTTAATAGATCGGACTTTTTCGGATGCGGCAATATCAAATATGTGTAACTTTTTTATTATTTTTTTTTTTATTTGTAAAATGGCAAAAGGGGGGTGATTGAACTTTTAATACTTTTTTATTTTTTTAATGCTTTAAAACTTTTTTTTTTACTTTAACATTGAGTCCTCGTAGGGCGCTTCACCACTAGGGGGTGCGATCGTTAATACAGCCTAATGCATTTATTAGACAATGCATTAGGCTGTACCAAGATGGTGTTTTCCCTACTTCCTGCCTGGGGCCGGAAGTGGGGCAAACGAGGAAAGGGCAGCGATGGGGGCCTTCACAAGGATCTCATCGCTGACGATCCAATCAGAGTGAAGAACGGTGCGCAGCACCATTTTTCATTCATATAGACACCACAGCCATGTTTGCCGCGACATCTAAAGGGTTAAACAGCACGGGCGGGCGGTGGCGCCCCCTGCGCTGTAACCGCCGGGTGTTAGCTGAAATTAGCCGCTAACACCAGGCAGCTGTGTAACTGGGTCGCGTTGCGATCCCGCTACACATCTCCTTAACACCACCATGACAGACCCATGACGGGTTAAATGGAGAGGCAGCGAACAAAATAAAGCACTGCTCCATTTAAAGTGTATAGGATTGGCAATGGTAGCCAAATGCAGTTTCACAGCTCCAAGAATCCCTATGTGTGATGATGGTAAGCCTTGGATAAATCTTGTAAAGTTATATTACTAGGCAGACAACACAGCTATCTGTTCTTACCTTTGATATTTATATGGTGTAGCAGAGTGGATGCAAGAAGTTGAATGTTTCTGGCACTAGACTACGTGAAGCAGGAAAAATGTCCTCTTCTGGTACGTATGTTGTGGGGCGGGGGTTGCAGGAGGAGTTGATGTTTTCATTGATACCATTTTGGGTTTCCTATAACACTTTTATCACTATTTATCAAGGTTTTTGGGAGGCAGCAATCGAAGTACAGCAATCCTGGTAGCGTTTTTTATTTTTATTTTTTACAGTGGTCGCCATGTGGTATGAATGATATGTAAGCTTTACTTAGCATGATGATACGATTACAGCAATACTAAATGTATTTTATTTTTCAGTGTATGGAGCTCGTTTTTTCCAGGATGAGTTGATGTTTTTATTGGTACCATTGGGGGGACTAAACTTTTTGATCGCCTTTAAATCCATTTCTTGTAAGGCAAGCTAAAGAAAATACTGCAGTCCTAGTAGTGTTTTTCATTTTTAACTGTGTTCACCGTGCAGTATACATAACATGTTAATTTTACTCCATGGGTTGTATGATTACGGCAATATTCAATTTATAAAGTTTTTCAAGAAGTAGCACTTTTAAAGAAGGGGAAGGGTTATTGTGTAAGCAATATTTATGCATCACTATCTTCTGATTGCCATAGTGTTGTTATTTTTCTATATACAGAGCTGTGTAACTTTTTTTTTGTTTATTTTGTGGGATGAACTGATATTATCATTGCTGCTATGATACATAGCAGAATAGTACTGTACTTCTACATATCGTAGCGATCTATTACAATGTCTGGCTATTCCCTCTGGGCATGGCCAAGCGTGGTGACATCACAGACAAACTGGAAGCGTTTGTTAACCTTCTAAGTTGCTAGTGACAGCATTGGCACCCCGCAATCACATCATGGGGCTGCTGGTGCATACAAAGAGAGCTCTCTCCCTCTGTCCTTCCATTAGCTGCGGCGGTCGCGACCGAGTTAATCGCCCGCAAGTGGAGTAAGCCCTGTTTGTGGCCAACAGGGAATGGAGCCAGCTGTAACATACAGCTGGTGCCATGTTCCAATTGTGTGAGCTCTGCTCGTGACCCAGCATGATGTTCAGGACATACCCATATGTCTGCTTGCAGGAATTCCTTTTTGTACAAGACCTATAGGAACATCCAATGTCGAGAAGGGGTTTACAAAGGTCTGATGTCTCATGCGAACAGCCTGGGGAGCAGGACTAGAGGAAGTCAGGACTAGAGGACACTCATATGAATGCTATGGTTTTTGGTTTTAGGCAGTAGACTAGGGCTACATTGGAGAAAATGTCCTCTTCTGCTATGTATTTTGGGTTAATAACCTGCAGAAGGACTTTGTTTGGAGTAGGGACAAATTCAACTTTACTCCAAATCTTAAATTAATTATGCTCATAAGGTGCTACCTTGGAGAGCTGTTGAATGAATGAAGGTCTGAGCTCTTCAGACAAAACTGATGACTCTCTTGCTCCTAGCCTGAAGAGCATGTGCTGCTAACCTGTGGAAGTCATGACAAGATAACACTGAAATAATGCTATTGTTTTGGGGCTAGACATTAAGATCAGGCCATGGTTAGTGAGGGATTTTAATGTTAAAGGGGTCTTATCATAATACAAAATGATGACACCTCTGGGACTCGCACCTATATCAGGAACCCAAAAGTCTCAGAGCAGACTAGAGCGTCGGTCGCGTATGTGTGCGGCTTTCCATTCTGTTCCATGGGAGTTCTGAGCAGAGCAAAACACACCATTTGACTGTACTCAAAACTTCCATAGAACAAAATGGAGAACAATTGTGCAACCGCGCCCAGCTCTCCAGTCTGCACTGTGACTTTCTGGGGCCCATTCCTGAGATAGGTGTGGGTGCCAGAGGTGGGACCCACACCTGTTAGACAATGATGGTATACCCTAGCCATTATTTTTTATCGTGGTAAAAACCCTTTAAGTCAGAGGCTTGACAGCCTAGCTTTTAACTAATATACAGTGTACACTGACCTGTTACTGTGTGTTGAATGAAGAATAAAGCTACTGAGGTCAGTTTGAATTGGAGTGAGGTGTACTGATGTGCTTAAATCCATCTACCAAAGACACAGAGATCCTGAGAGCTAATTGACTCCCAAGATGTCACATATGGTATTTGTTGTGGGCAATATACTTAAAGAGACAGCGTTCTTATGAACTTCACTCTAACTGTTGTGCTAAGAAAAAAAACTCACACTAGTTATTAGATTTTTTTTTTCACTCAAACTGAATGACCTTAAATTTGATAATCTATCTTGGTATTGCAGTCCACAGACTTGTTTTATTACTTTGTTTCCATCCTCTGCACCTGCTCCACTTCAGCTCGATCAATGCTTTCAGAAATTTGTGCTAAATAGGTTTAGATAACATAGAGTCAAAAGATAATATGATTACCTGTATAAGTTGTGCTATCCCTAGGAACAACACTAAGAATTTTTTTTTTCTGTTATGCAAGATCTGGACCAAAGTCATAAATCCATAAACGAACCTATAAAGCATGACAGGAAGGCATAGCCTTAGTGCCAAAGGCAAGATGATATCTATATAGTCTATATAGTTCTAGGACATTTTAAGGCTGAGTCTCAGTTCCTCCACACAGTACCCTGCCTCACTGTCTGAAAAAGCATGGTGGGGTGGGATGGAGGAAGGGAGGGAAGGCATTTATGGTTCTGGTATTTCACCTGGTAATATTTTCTGCTTGAAAGTTTAAATATTTCTAATATGGGCAATACAGTGTCTGTTATGTTAAAAGGGTTTTTCAGGATCTTTGGAAACCTCCAAAGGCTGTTGCTGGCTGTTCCCCCAGAAGCAAGATTACATACCTGGTCTCCATGATTATACGGCCAATCGCTGACCTCAGTACTGTAGTAATGGCCATCCATGTGACCAGAGCCTGCTGAAGTCAGTGATTGACTTATTTTCATGAAAGCCATATATGTCAATGCTGGAGGACCACCAGAACTCTGGAGGTGCAGAAATGAAGTTGGCGGGAGATATGAGTACTGGTTATTTTTTTATTTTAACTCAGGCCAACACAGGGGTGTTTTGCCAAGTTTGATCAGTACAGGTTCTAGATACAGCTTTAAAGAAGGCCAGTCAAATCAGGATACAACGCAATTTTATTTAACATAGGAATTAATCAAATGATAACATATGAGTAATTTAATAAACTGGTTACAGGAAATAGTGTGACATTGGGTACTGTTTTGCTAAATATGTATTTACAAAGGTTAAATACTTACAACACTTCACCTGGAGCTTACATCACCTGTTCATAAATCTTCAGTCAGAGAAGCTTAATGGCGAAAACAGGGAACTCCAGGGACCTCAACACCAATGTGAGCATCCTCAACACTGAGTACAAGAGCTTCTGAAGTCAACAAAGTTTCTCTGGTTCTTATATTTCTTAAACAAAAAAAACTGACAGACACAACCTAAGTATTGTGTCAGCTTAGAGCACGGAGGTCTTTTGTATTACCTCATCTTGTACCATTTGGGGCCAGCTCCCTGAGTCTAAGATAAGGCATACAAAATCACTCCTAAACCAGACGATGAGGCCCCATTAGATCGTAAATTAAGCAACTGAAGTCTGTAGGCTTGAGAAATAAACAGAGGTAAGCAAGCTTGTGTGATTATAGCTTGTGAAATGAAAATGGAGATTAAGACATCAAATAGTGACAAATTTCACTAGCACTACAAGGGGATTTCCAAGATTTTTGGAAACCCCTTCAAAGGGAATTTATCATCAATATATTTTTCTACTAATTAAAACAAGACACTGATACATATTCTTTTCTTCTTAGCAGTTTTAATTTTTGATTGTAATGTTCTAATCACACTTGTTGGTTATTTAACCCGTCTGAATTTGTTTGCATGCTATGAAGTCTGATGAAGTGTATTACTACACGAAATGCGTAACTTCCAATTCCAATAAACATGACACTTTCTTTAATTTCTAAACTGAATTCATTGCGCTTTAATGTCCCTTGCCATTCGTCGACCTTAAACTGATTATTCTGTTTGATTATTTTATCCTGGAATCCGTGGATCACGGAACCGGACCGGCATTGGGAACTAGCTGTAATCTTCCAGATCTTCTACATATTTTTCACCTGCTGTACGGAGAGTTGTGCCTCCCTTGCCTGACGCGCAACAAAATCAGGTGAGCGTATTCACACTCACCGATTTATGTTCTGGATCGGTTTTGCCGTAACACACGAGGGTGCCACATTCTGTGGTGATGTTTTGCTTATTAATTTTCTGATTGTAGATGTTTTAATTTCTGTATTCTGTACATGATTATGAGGGAAGCCATCTTGCCTGAGCTGCTTATAACGACATCTAGAGAGATCCTGTACAGCAGCTTCCCTGAAATAGGAACCTGTGAGCATGAGCAGACCCTTTGGGCGACATGTGTGAATTTGAATGCGTACTTTTTTTTAACTTGGCGCCGACACTCCAGTTCTAAATAGATATAGAAGAGTGTAGAATACGACAGTATGAAGATTTTTGGCGCATTACATAGAGTTTACTGCGCCAAACTTGTATGGGCATAGAGTGTAATGCGCCAAACTTGCCGCATTAAGCTCTATGTAATGCGCCAAAAATCTGTCGTATTCTACACTCTCAGAATCTCATAATCCGAGCATTGAAACATTAAGAGAGCGACATGTATGAAATCAAATGCGTACTTTTTTTTTACTTGGCGCCGACACCACAGTTCTAAATAGATATAGAAGAGTGTAGAATACGACAGATTTTTGGCGCATTACATAGAACTTAGTGCGCCAAGTTTGGCGCATTAAGCTCTATGCCCATATAAAGTTTGGCGCATTAAGCTCTATGTAATGCGCCAAAAATCTGTCGTATTCTACACTCTTCTATATGTATTTAGAACGGTGGTGTCGGTGCCAAGAATAAAAAAAGTATGCATTCAAATTCATACATGTCGCCCTTTGACTTTTATGGGAAAGTTTTCTAAACATGTTCTGTGACAGAGACGGTGAGCTATGACTATCTTCTATTGTAAATGTTGGCTCCTGTGTTATCTATAGACATTGATGTCATCTGTCAGTGTAATCCTGCCTGTGCTGATAATGAGGAGACTGATGAAAAGTTATCTACAGAACAAGAAGTATAATACCAGCATAAGGCCTACTGGCCACAGTGAAAACTGTAGGACTTTAGGTTTTGTTTTGTTTTTTTAAATTTTTTTAAATTAATATAAAAGAATAATAATTCTTACAAAACATGTTTAACATAAAAACATGAGTTAAGCAATATCAATATCAATATCAATTTCTGATTATATATTTCCTTTAACCCCTTAATGACCCTGGACATATGAAAACGTTCCAGGGTCGCTAAGGGGCTTTGTAGTGGGGTCGTGGCACAATCCTGCTATTTAGCCACCAGAGACTCAAAGTTAAAGTAAAAAAATTAAATGTTTTAATGTGTAAAAAAAAATGTAAAAATATTAAGAGTTCAAACCACCCCCCTTTCGCCATTTAACAAATAAAATAATAAAAAGTTTACACATATTTGGTATCACAAAAAAATCTGATTAAAATATAACATTATTTATCCCGTACCTTGAAAAGCGTAGAAGAAAAAAAAATTATGTCCTCTAAAAATTGGAATAAAATTGCTCAAAAAGGTTGCAAGTATTCCAAACTGGTAGCAACAAAAAGTACACTTTAAAAAATGCCTCTCACTCAAGTCCATAGGTTTTAGTACAAAAAAAAGTCATTGGTCGTAGAAAATGGTGCCGCTGCGCAAATTTCAAACATCAAAAAGGTTTTGAATTTTTTTAACAGTACCTAATGGAAACTGTAACTGTTTGGTATTACCGGATGCATATCAACATGTAGAATACAGATAACACATCATTTTTACCAGAGAGTGACTGACCTAAAAAAAATAAATACCTGCAAACATGCCGCAAGTATGTTTTCTTTCACATTTTGTCCCACTTGGAATTATTTTGCTGTTTCCCAGTATATTCTATAGTACAGTGAATAACACCATTAGAAAGTTCATCTTGTCCTGCAAAATAAAAGCCCTCATATGTGTAGGTAGGTGAAAAAACAAAAAAGTTATGGCTTTTGGAAAGCGAGGAGGAAAAAACGAACATGGCAACCAAAAATAAGTAAGATCCTTAAGAGGTTAAAGGGTTTTTATCATTACATGAAATCGTCTTCAGAATAAGGGGATAGTAAAAGCAAGCAACTTTGTAATTGGATGTCATTTGCAAAGCTGTCTTGTTTTCACGGTCTCCCTTATCTTCGTTTTCTGTAAACACTGTTCCCCAGTGCCGGTCGGATTCCAACTCCTTTCATTTCATTGTCAGACGCTCTACTAATTTAAATTCAGTCTGGCTCCTGGTCGTATTCACTGGAGCATGCATTCCTGCTCAGAATAAGGGGCCGGCAACATTTCACTCTGCACAGCCAGCAGCTTCACGGTAACACTGCAGCTGCTTCTACAATCAGAAAACAGCAGAATTGTGCTCAGTGCCTAATGCTGCTGTGTGTAAACATAGAAAAGAGACAGATCTTTGCTGCTCTGGATAAGTTCATACAAGACTGGATTCAACTGTTACAGACCTCCAGCTGTGAGAGGAGAAGAGATCAGTGCTCTGAGTTTATAGAAGACTGTCTAGACTGAATGCAGTGCTGTGGTATGTAAACAGCTCTTACAAAATAAGACTGCATAGGGAGAGGAAGGACACAGTGATATGTGGATGGGGTGGGGGGGAGAAGGGATGTGCTATCCCCTCCCACTGATCTCAAACAAACACACTGACTGATGTCATCCCCCTTCAGTTAAGAAAACACCCAGCTGGGTGGGGAAGAAACACCCCTGGATTTGAGGAACTGAGAAACTGAAAGTACAATGAAACAGACGAACTGATGAAGTGATAAATCCCCTTTAAGGACATGAGAGTAGCAGTATAATTTTTATTATGATATGGGTGTTATATCTAGAAGGTACATCCTAAACACACTAAATTACAGGAAATCGTGACGTTAATGAAAAAAAAAAATAGTATCCATCCTTCAGACAGTGGATCTTATCACTGAAGGATGCATATAATATAAAATGATAAGACCTAGTAGTGGTAAAACACCCTATTTTGTAGTCATATAACCATCAAAGTAAATGCTACAATGTATGATTTTATTATTTAGGCAGTACTATTCTGGTATTTTATGGGAATTTTTCATTGTTATTAGAATAAAATAGGAAATACAGTATGTCTAGTACACTAATATGGTTATTATAATTGGTGCTATTTTATGGACACTGTTTTTGTCTATTGATACAATAGTATTATAAGTTTTCTCTGTGGCACCTGGATGGCACTGTATGGCACCATTATGAAGACATTATGCTTATGTGAGTCATGAATATATTTTTATTATTTTGGCATACAATACAAGCTCCAGGAAGTGATTTAGCTACTAACAATAATACCATGCATTTCTGTGATAGGTGTTTTATTGTAATACATAACATCTACATTACAAGTTGAGTATCTTGTACGTAGATTACTTATCTTGCATTCATCCTGATTTGCAGTCTATATTACAGCTTCACAATTTTTAGGCTTTCCTGCTGGTTCAGCGTCAGTACAGAGCTTGCTCTGGTGATTTGCATTCTAAGAAATGAATTTTTATGATGCACTGTTTTTTCGAGCAAAAGCAGAGAGAATTTCCTATGTATTTCCCTATCCTCTGCCCTTAAGATCAGATTGAGATCAGGCTGGTTAACAAAACAAAAAACAGTTACGGTGCGTTCACACGGCAGTGGACAAATACCGGTCGGTTTACCCGCCTGGTATATGTCCGGTTTTGCGGCCGTCCCCACAGCCGCGGAGGGAACAGCTTTTCTCCGCGATGAGAAGAGAAGAGCCCTCCCATTGAGGTGTTCATATTCCGTCCCGAAACAGGACGGAAGAATGAACATGCTAAATGTCTTTTGAGCGGCCTGCGGGCGGAAAAGCCGCCGGGCGGAAAACCCGTGCAGTGGGGACTGCTGCACGGGTTTTCCATAGAGCACAATTGTGCTCATTTTCAGACGGTTTTTCAGACAGTCTGAAAAACTGCAAACCGGCTGAAAAGCCGGCCGAAAACCCTTGCCGTGGGGACATGCCCTTAGACTTACCTACCTGTCCTCTGCCACCCCAAACCCACCCAATGATCCGCGCCTCTTGACTTCCAGTTCTTATCTGGATAAACAAGAGAGGCTTGTGCGCCATTCACTTACATTGGAGTCCAAGCCTCTTTTCTGTATCAGGACAAGAACCCAGAAGTCAAGACGAGCTGATCGCTGAGGTCTAGCAGAGGAAAGGTAAGTAAGTGTAACTTTTTGGTTTTTTCATGAACCACTTTTGCCCCATTCCAGATTTTTTTTTCCTTTAAATTACTGCATTAAGAAAACTGCATCAAAATGGCACCTGACGCACACATGTCATTTTTAGGAAAAAAAAACATTGCTTTTAGGACCTTTTTTCTGGCATTCCCTATTAGCTAAAAGTCAATAGGAAAATAATAAAACACGTTATATACATTGACTATTTTTGAATTTTGGGTGTGTTTTTTGGTCAGTAGTGTTTTTTTCAAACACTATATGCGATAGGTGTGGCATATTTTCTTAGGTAGTTTGTTTCATTTTTTTCTCCCAAAGAGTTCCATTGATAGATATGTATTGGGTGCTTTTTTAGGGCGTTTTCCACATAACAAATGATGTGAACCAGATAATTATTTAATCATATGATCTATGAACCAGTGATTTGTTACTTGAAAAACATAAAAAATGCAGGTATCTAAACATAATAAACACAATATTTCTTAGCAAACGTCACAAAATCTGTATTAAAAAATGCACAAACGATGACCATAAAATGTAGGGATGGATGGATAGATAGATAGATAGATAGATAGATAGATAGATAGATAGATAGATAGATAGATAGAAAATGATGAAAACCATGTCTCATAGAAAGAATATCCAAAATATACTTAACAAGGAAAAAAGATATTCTAATAAAATGTAACTTTTAATTAAATTATTTAAAATAATCTACTCCTTTAACTCACCAAACAGCCATGGGAGTCCATAGATCCTGTAGTCCCGTAATCCTCCAAAAGAAAGCACATAACCGGTGATTATATGATCAGACATATGATTGGTGTTCGTTTTTGTATGGGGACCACAGTGGTTATGTCTTTTCAGGACAAATATCCCGCTAAGGGTTTCATAGTTTCATAGTTTGTCAGGCCAAAAAAAGACATACGTCCATCCAGTTCAGCCCATTTATTTAAGTGTTGCTAAAGTGTTAAAGTGTTGATCCAGAGGAAGGCAAAAACCCCCATGAGGTAGAAGCCAATTGTCCTCATGCTAGGGAAAAAATTCCTTCCTGACTCCAATCTGGCAATCGGAATAAATCCCTGGATCAACGACCCCTCTCCAGAATCCTGGTCACTATAACTTGTTATATTACATCTAGAAATGTATCCAGACCCTTCTCCAGAATCCTGGTCACTATAACTTGTTATATTACATCTAGAAATGTATCCAGACCCTTCTCCAGAATCCTGATCACTATAACTTGTTATATTATTACATTTAGAAATGTATCCAGACCTTTCTCCAGAATCCCGGTCACGATAACTTGTTATATTACATCTAGAATTGTATCCAGAACTTTCTTCAGAATCCTAGTCACTTCAACTTGTTCTATTATTACTCTCCAGAAATGCATCCAAGCCCTTCTTGAACTCTGTTAGTGAATTCACCATGACAATTTCCTCTGGCAGAGAGTTCCACAGTCTCCCACGCTCTAACAGTAAAGAATCCTTTTCTATGTTTATGTAGAAACTTTCTTTCCTCAAGCCATAGAGGATGCCCCCTTGTTCTAGATACAGTCCTGGGTATAAATAAATCTTTAGCGAGATCTCTATATTGGCCCTTAATATATTTAAACATATTTTTTATGTGCCCCCGAAGCCGTCTTTTCTCTAAACTAAATAACCCTAACCTTGCTAATCTTTCTGGGTATTGCAGTCCACCCAGTCCTTTTATTATTTTTGTTGCCTGCCTTTGTACCTGTTCAAGCTCTACAATGTCTTTCCTGTGCAAAATTGTACACAATATTCCATTTGTGGTCTAACCAGTGACTTGTATAGTTGGAGAATAATGTTCTCATCATGTGCATCTATGCCCCTTTTAATACACCCCATGATCCTATTTGCCTTGGCTGCTGCTGCCTGACATTGGATGCTACAGTTAAATTTACTTTCCACCAGGATTCCCAAGTCCTTCTCTGTGTCACTTTTACCCAGCATTTTCAATTTAACATGTAATCATGTAATGGATTTTTCCTCCCCATGTGCATAACCTTGCATTTATCAGTGTTAAACCTCATCTGCCACTTCTCTGGCCAGGCCTCCAACTTATCCAGATCCCTTTGTAATAACACATTATCCTCTATTGTGTTGATTACTTTATAGAGCTTAGTATCATCTGCAAAGATCAACATTCTACTGTGCAATCCCTGTGTAAGATCATTTATGAAAATATTAAAGAGGATAGGGCCCAATACTGAGCCCTGTAGTACCCCACTAGTAACAGAGATCCAGTCTGAGTATGCACTGTTAATTACCACCCTTTGTTTTCTATCACTGAGCCAGTTGCTTACCCACTTGCACACATTTTCCCCCAGTCCAAGCATTCTCATTTTACTTACCAACCTTTTATGTGGAACAGTATCAAATGCTTTAGAAAAATCAAAAAATATGACATCCAGTGCCTCACCCCGATCCAGTCTGGAACTAACTTCCTCATAGAAGCTGATGAGATTAGTTTGACAGGACCGATCCTTCATAAACCCATGCTGGAACGGCGTTATACATTTATTTTCAGTGAGATACTCCAGGATAGCATCTCTTAGAAAATCTTCAAACATTTTACCCACAACAGAGGTTAAGCTTACCGGCCTATAGTTTCCTGGATCACTTTTTGACCCCTTTTTGAATATTGGCACCACATTTGCTATGCGCCAATCCTTTGGGACATACCCCGTTATTATACAGTCCATAAATATTAAGAATAGGGGCCTATCTATCACAATACTTAACTCACTTAGGATACAGGGGTGTATGCCATCAGGACCCAGGGATTTGTCAATTTTAAGCTTCCAAAGGCGTAGCTGCACTTCTTCCTGGGTTGGACAAGAAACATTTAAGTTGGAATTTACCTTCTCCCTTTGCTCATCAACAGGAAGGTCATCCTCCTCGGTAAATACAGTGGAGAAGAAATTGTTTAATAGGTTTGCTTTTTTCTCATCGCCCTCTACAGTCTCTCCCTCAGTACTTTTTAAAGGGCCAACATTTTCTTTTTTAATCTTTTTACTATTTATATAGTTAAAAAATATTTTGGGGTTACTTTTACTTTCTATGGCAATACGTCTTTCTGTCTCCAGCTTTGCTGCCTTAATCATTTTTTACATATTTTATTTTTTTCCTTATAGATTTTTAGTGCCTCTTCACTGCCCTCCTGTTTTATTAGCTGAAACGCATTCTTTTTGTTTTTTGTTGCCTCCTTTACATCTCTTTTGATCCACATTGGGTTTTTCCTGTTTCTAATTATTTTTTTTACCATATGGTATGTACCTCTCACAGTGGGCGCCTAAGATGTTTTTAAAGATCTCCCATTTATTTTTTGTTCTGCTATTTTTAAACACCTTGTCCCAGTCAATATGGTTTAGGGCCTCTCTAAGCAGGATAAAATTAGCCTTCCTCAAATTCAGTGTTTTTGTGGCTCCATGACAAAAAGCTCTATTGAAGGATAAATGGAAGTTTATTATATTATGGTCACTATTCCCTAGGTGCCCCTCAACCTGAACCTTTGTTACTCTGTCAGGTCTATTAGTCAATATTAAGTCTAGAAGGACCTTTCCCCTAGTTGGTTCCTGCACCATTTTGGAAAGGTAATTATCTTTAGTTATAGACAAAAACATGTTTCCTTTGTGAGAGCTACAGGTTTCAGATTCCCAATTTATGTCTGGGTAGTTAAAGTCGCCCATAATAACAACCTCATTCTGATTAGTTGCTTCATCTATTTGCCTGAGGAGCATATCTTCTATGGGTTCTGTTATATTTGGGGGCCTATAGCAGACTCCTATTAGAATTATATTACTGTTACTACCCCCATGTATATTTACCCATAATGATTCCACCTGTTCATTACCTGTACCTATATCTTCCCGCAGTGTTGGCTTCAGACAGGATTTTACATAGAGACAGACACCTCCCCCCTTCCGGTGTTTACGGTCACTTCTAAATAGACTGTAACCCTGTAAGTTAACTGCCCAGTCGTAGCTATCATCCAGCCATGTCTCAGTTATCCCCACTATGTCATATTTGAGTTAGGGATCTCATTGAAATTCAGGGGCAGATAGTCTGGAGATCCATTAACTGTTTTTTTTCAGCATGGTTGTGTAAAGAAGCATTTTGGAATCGAATGTGCTTTCTTTTGGAGGATTATGGGACCCTAGGATCTATGGACTCCCATGGCTGTTTGGTGAGTTAAATGAGTAGATCATTTTAAATAATTTATCTAAAAGTTATATTTTATTGGAATATCTTCTTTATATAGATAGATATATCTAGCACTGTAAACACATACGGATATCTATGCCCTAAACTTTTTCTGTCTCTTTTTCTATTGTTTAAATGCTTCCTAAATGCAAAATAAAGTAACTTTTTAACAGTCTTCAATAAACTTTTCTGACCAGTTAGCTGCAGTCGAGTTTGTGTCCTTCACCTAGCTGCCGATGCTGCTGAACCTCCCAAAAAAACTAGTCAACACTCTTACTCCTGATGGGTTTTCCGCTCTCCTGCTCTCTTCTCTAAGTATTAAAGATAGCAGCAAAGAGAGGAATATGCCTGTACCTAGCAGATCTGAGCATGAAGTGGAGGAGAGCATCCATGGAGGGCAGCTCACAAGGTCTATAGCAGCTAACACACTGCAAACTCTAGACTTCTACACACACAGAGCTCGCTTCCAGCATGAATAACTGATTGGAAGATACTCACACACAAGAAAGTCTGAAACTAGGCTGCGAAATATTAGTGGGTCTCAAAATTATTAAAGGCATGAATATGGTGAAACTTTTTATATCATATTAGCTACATCTGTAAAAATTATTTTTTATTTTTTTTGCATGACAATTTTTCCATAGCCTCTGATAATAAGATTTACCCTGAGAGAGAGTAGAGGTGGGATATTGTAATGTTAATAAGTAATTTCTTTATCAAATATGAGAACTTATAGGAACTTAATCACCATATCCTCACAGTTTGAACAGAATCTTTTTCGCAGCTTATTAGACTATATACCAAATCATTTTTGTGAGCTGGGATTACAAATAATTCATTCCTTACAGATGAAATGTTACAGGTCTCCAATCTGTCCATAAAGGATATTGTCCCATTCTTTCTAGATCAAACTCAATTACAACTGCAATTTATCTTAGTCTCACACTCAAGACTATGTGCAGACAGGTAAAATTGGAACAGAGCCGCGTAATGACATGTATCTCCGTGACAAAGAGAATGCTTCAGATCTACCCCAAATGTCATTTACTGTAGTTTGTTGCCTTCAGAAGATTGTATGAAAGTGTGAATAGTTAAGGCTTCATTGCGCTCATACGAAGATATTAATCCTAATTACTTTCCAGCTACATTTGTTTAAATGGGGCTGTATAATTAGTAAAGCAAAGGCATCAAAAGCTTCTGTGCTGAGACTGTTCAAAGTTTACCATGAACTTATTTAACAAAGAGTCTGCTTTGTGACCCCCTGAATGCTTAAGACCCCATGACATTTTCTTAACAGCCCAATCAATGGAGATTAAGTAAATTAACACATGTATTGACTACACTTTCTCAGCTGAAAGATTAATTGTAACATATCTTGGCAAATTAAGGCAAGTAATCTAAATAAATCTGAATCACATTAGTCACACAAGTAAAATTGGCATGTAGAGGGGAACGCTATGGCTTGTTGCGTGTTCGTTAAATCAAACATCTGCATATTTAGAGTAGAAAAAATCCATTATCCTAATGGGCAAGGAAAGTATCTGTTCGGTAATATATCTCACAACTTACGTATTGATGAAAGAAGAAATGCATCCAAGTAAGTCAGTTGGTACACACCTGATCCTTTTTATATACAATGTCAGGCTTAAAGTTTACCTCAAGCCATGGAAATCTGTCAAAAGTTATCACTAGTGGGGACCACCACAATAAGGGTTGGGTTTTGTATTGCAAAAGCCAGATGGTGGAGATAAGACCACCATAAGCTCTTCTGCACAATGTTGCAACCTGCAAAATCAGATGGCTGATATTGATGATCCTACAGACATATAGGATCATCAGCAATTAATATTAACAGTATTGACAATGAATACAAAATTGTGCAGGTTGTGAGACCCTACTGAAAGGTTCTGAGACCATCCTAGTAAGGGTAGGTTTCTGCATTGCACAAGCCAGACGGTTGAGTTATGGCCACTATAAGTCATCATAGGGCCAATAGGTTCTTACAGTAGAGCAGCTGGAAGGCTGAGATGTGGTGTGCTTATCTGCATAATTTTATATTCATTGTTAATACTGCTAATATTAATTGTTGCATAGTACGGTTGAAAAAAAACATGTGTCCATCAAGTTCAACCAAGGGTGGGGAAAATGTGGGAGAAGGGAGGGAGACAAGGACTTCAAGCACAGCCTCTCCACTGGTTAATGCCCTGAAACCCACAAGGCAAGAACCGATCTGCTTCAGTGGAGACCATATTTCTGACCATTGAACCATCACCAACCAGGATCCAGAATTTTACATAGCTACATACGCATTCATATTCTTTAGTTTCAGGTAGTTATCTAAGCCTTTCTTGAAATTCTCTACTGTTCCTGCTGTGCCCAGCTCATCAGGCGGCTCTTCCACAGATTCACAGTTCTTACAGTGAAGAACGCTTTTCTCCTCTGGAGATTGAATCCTTTTTTTCTCCAGCCGAAGGGAATGTCCCCTTGTCTTTTGAATTGTGAAGGGGGCTTTATATGAAATAATTTTTCCTCATGCTTTTTGTAGGGACCATTTATATATTTTTATAAATTATTCAAGTCCCCCCAAAGCCGTATTTTCTCAAGACTAAATAAGTTCAATTCTACCAACCTCTCCTCATAACTAAGATGCTCCATTCCCCTTATAAGTTTGGTTGCTCGTCTTTGTACTCTCTCTAGCTCCATTACATCTCTTCTATAAACTGGGGCCCAGATCTGAACAGCATAGTATAAGTGAGGACGCACCAATGCTTTGTACAACGGTAGAATTACATCCTAATCCTGCGAGTCCATGCCTCTTTTAATACACGCCAATATCTTACTTGGAGGCAGCTGATTGACACTGCATGCTGTTCTGTAGTCTATGAGCTACAAGAACACCCAGATCTTTCTCAACAAGCGATTCTCCAAGTTTTTCTCCCCCTAGGACATATGATGCCTGCAGATTATTTGTACCCAGATGCAGAACCTTACATTTATCCACATTGAACCTCATTTGCCAAGTCGATGTCCAAACACTCAGTGTGTTAATGATCTTTCATATCTATAGTGTCATCAATATTGGTAATCCAATTTTGCAGGCTGCAACATTGTGCAGAAGAACTTACGGTGGCCCTATCTCAACCATCTGGCTTTTTAAATGCGGAAATTTAACGGACATGAAGGAATTAAGATGGCTGACCTAGCCACTGTAAGCTCTTCTGCACAAGGCTGCAAGATCATATGGCCAATACTGATGACCCTATGGACATATAGAATCATCAACAATTAATATTAACAGTATTAACAATGAATACAGAATCATACAGATAATCACGCCACATCTTAGTCTTCCAGTTTCTGCATTGTAAGACACTAGTGAGAGAAAAAAAAGGTCCTGCAGGGTTCTGCAGAGGACCATGCCCTTTATCTCCAACTGACTTCACTATGGTTTATTCTGAAGTGGTGAATGTGGGTAGACTAGTATTAAAGTTTATGACCTCCCCCAAATGAAGTAGTTAGCAGCTAGTGGAGGCCTAGGTATCTGTGAGAGGCCAAGGGGAGTTTAGTCCCTAAAAATGAAAACTTGAATTTTTGAAAGGTTCTTCAGATTTGGTGGCATTGTAAAGGCTTGAGCTTAAAGGGGTTTTGCTACAATCTCATTTCATACCTCCTGTATCCAGCTCTTCAGCTCTGTGTGCTCAGAAGGGGGCGTGTGTGATTTGTTTGAATGGCATATCATGTGATATATCCACCATTAGAATTAAATTAAATTTGAGCAAATCAAATCTTTAAATGACAATCATGGAAAGGCGCACTAAATAATAAAATATAACTTTTATTAGTTTTAGTTAAAAAACATGAAAAATGGATAGACTATTCACATTTAGAACCAGAGCCAATTTTTAAACCACAGAATTTATGTATAGCCACCCTATAGCGGGGATGGATAGATAGTAAAGGCAGGAGTGAGTAGAATCAATAATTTAATAATATCTCACACCCTATACAGGCCCTAATGTGAACACTGCCTAAACTATACTACCTAAATTACAGGGAAAAAACGTCCTGATAAGGACGACCCTGTCCGGAACCTTATCCCTGCCAAAAATATCCCTATTAAGCCCTATTACCAACAGCACCTAAAGTAGTTGAATAGATGCTGTGATAAAAAGAGTGAAAACGGCACTTACATTAGTATGTACAAATCCCAACTCACAAATAGTCCCAACATGTTTCG
Organism: Phyllomedusa bahiana; assembly: GCA_025379985.1. Classification (NCBI taxonomy): domain Eukaryota; kingdom Metazoa; phylum Chordata; class Amphibia; order Anura; family Hylidae; genus Phyllomedusa; species Phyllomedusa bahiana. The sequence goes on along the minus strand of JAODAL010015328.1, from coordinate 50,147 downwards.
GTACCTACTTTTACCTCATCAGGGGACGGAGACCAGTAGGCTGTGGGAGATGTAAAAATGCACACATTACACACATCAAACTAAACTTAGGAGGCAAAGGTATCATATATATGTAACCAGACACAGACTTACCTACATAAATCACGGGCATAGAGCATATGGCTCATAGTGTGGCGTTCAGCTATGTTGTGCTGCGCAAATGTGATCTGAAGACATCCGGTTTAAATAGCCGGCGCTTTGGCACCAAATGCCGAGACTACCGCGTACAGGTAGTATAATATAGGCAGTATTTATAATAGGGCCTGTATAGGGTGTGAGGTACTATTAAATTATTGATCCTACTCACTACTCCCTTTACTATCTATCCATCCCCGCTGTAGGGTGGCTATACATTAACTCTGTGGTTTAAAAATTGGCTCTTGTTTCAAATGTGAATAGTCTATCAATTTTTTTCATATTTTTTAACTAAAATTAATAAAAGTTATATTTTATTATTTAGTGTGCCTTTCCATGATTGTCATGTGACCCAGCAGGATGACATCACCAGTCTTTCCTCTCTGTAGTCAAAGAAAGGTGTGTTTATGTAAAGCATTGTGAGTAGCTGAGAGGTAACGTTTTTACCAAACCTGTGGTTTTTGTTTTTTTCTCTTTATCAATGCACAGACCTCATTGAGGTTTCTTTTTCATTTATTTGCCCTTTTTGATTAATTACTAAAGAGTACAGAGGACGGGAGTAGAATGACAGCATCTGGGGTTTGAACACTCAGTAGCTACCTGAGAGGAGAGGTGATGTCTGAGCATGTCTGACCAGGAGTGAGGAGCTCTCAGCCCTGACTGTATCCCCTGGAGACGAGCTGTAAACAATGGATCACTAAAGAAGCAGCTAAAACAAAAACGATGCAGAATGTTTAATAATAATGAATGGTGAAAAATGTTTGGTATTTCATTTGCAAGCTTCCCACATCAATTTTACTTTGTGGCAAAACCCCTTTAAGTAGGCCCTATCCTTGTTCCATTTGGGAGTGTAATTCTACGCAGCTCTGTCCTTTTCATACAAAAATGGAAGGAGATTTGTACATGTGTCATGTCATCAGGCCTTCCTACTTTTCTAAGAAGAGTAGAAGAGTATCACGCTCTCTAGAAATGGGTGGTGGATCCCATGGGTCAGCTATGAGCTATAGTCTAGAGATACATAGAGGAGCAGAGTCTAAGGAGTCGCATGGTCTTTACCCTTTAACCGTTGGACTTTGCTGCAGAAGACTTCTAGTTCGCACCCTCTGACGAACTCACTTGTGGTGACAGTTGACGCCTAGACATGGTAGCAAGAGACAAAAATGTGGTTGGGTCACAAGCAGAAGGGCAGGACAGGCAGCGTTCTTTGGTAAACAGTAAACAAGCCACAGGTCAGGACAGGCAGTAGACATGAGCAGAGGTCAGGAGACAAGACAAGCTCAGCTAACAAATTTAGCTAAATGTATGGAATTACATTATCAAACTGGAAATGAATGAATGCCATTTAAAAAGGATCAGGCAACAGGTTATTGGTTCTGAGGAATCTTGGTGGCGCACGGAGATTCCTTAGGGCAGCGAAGAGGAGTGCACGCCTAAAGAAGCATCTATAGGAGCAGGAAGGAAACAGACTATGGAGCTGTGCTGTACCACCCGACATGGTGAATAGGTAAACAAGCATGCCCTCAATTTTACAAAGGGAGGACAAAAAAAAAATTGTCTATATTGGGTGTGCAGGCAGGGCCGGGGCGACAGGTAGGCTGAGGTAGGCCACTGCCTAGGGTGCCTATCTCTGCTGGCAGTAAGGGGGTGCAGGGACGTATGAAGCAAGCTTACTCTCTAAACCTAGTCCACACACACTGGATGCTGTTAGTTACAGCCAGCAGATTTAAAGGGAACCTGTCATGTTTAACATGGAGACGGATTTACCAGAGCGGAGAGGATTAATATATAGTTTTGTGGGGAAAAAAACATGTAGTTTAACTTTATATTGCTTATTTAAATATGTGCTCATTCTATACTTAGGAGTCCAGTGGGCGGACTCAGTCAGTGATTGACAGCCATCTCTGTACAGGGAAGACAGGGGTTGTCTCACTACATCGATTCATCTTACCTCAGTCCTGTTTTCTTGGTTTCATTTTTGAATTCAGGGGCTTTACTGGCCTCTACTGGCCTGCAGTGATGAACTGCTGAGGACACCAGGTCTGTAGCTACACCGACCAGCACTGGCAGCCTATCAGGAGAGATTGAACAGGTCTGTAGCCATAGCGACCTGAGGAGCTGATGCAGCCCATACAAGAGTGGATATCTAGGAATAGGTAGGACACTGTTAATGGACACATATTGCAAAGTAACTTGTTTTTGCAAGATCTTTAATATAAAAAGTAATCCTTGAAGTGAGACAACCCCTTTAAGTAAATTCAATCAATTGCAAGTCATACTGATTCTTTTTCCACACAATGATATACCGTATTAATCTGTGCAGTTCATTCTGATTGGTATACCAGTATATTAAAAAACTTTTTTTTTCTTCAGGTGGAGGCACAAATGTTGCCTGGTAGAGTGAGTATAATCATAGGAACGAGGCCTGGACCAAACCTGCCAGGCACTGTACCTGGGCTCAAGCTTGATTACAGATTCTGAGCAGGGGAATATTGGTGAATATTTTGATGGACAAGCATACGTTGTTTCCTTATGTGATTGTTTTCCGTGCACGAATCAATCAGTGTGTCATATCAACATTGTCAGATTCATTTGACATTGTTGCCATTCATATCGCTCTAAAGGACAATACAATTGCACTATGCATACACAAGCAGGCACTTATCTTCAGTTAGTAGATTTGTATGATATGTCTGTTTTTCCTTCTATTACGCACGTAAAAACAGTTGAACAGCCAATGAAGTTCATTAAAGGGGTTTTCTCTTTCTAGTTTCACAGAGCTCATTCCTCACGGCCAGCTTCAGACTCGCACTTCCTGTTCAGGCTGTAGGTGGTTCTACATCAGTAACACTTCAACTATGCTATTCCTATCTGAGCCTGCTACAGTGTGATTAATACTGAAGGTTTGTTAACTGTAGCGCACAAGGCTACTGAGCTCTAAAGGGTTAAAACTTGTCAGTAACATAGACAAATGAGCTTCCGTTTTACTGATAACATAGGAAGTGACCTCACTGTGGTCAGACAGGTCAGTTGTGACAATGAAAGCAGAGAAAGGTGATGAGTAATCTAGAGAAACTTCTTTACGTAAGGAGTGGATAACATCTCTTCTATCTCCTACACAAAACAAATTCAGAACAGCAATGTATTTGGTAATAGTCTTTTCTTTCACCTTGTCCTACTTGTTTAGAGCTTATATTATGGTGAGAAAGCCCATTTAGCTCATTTTTATCTACACATCTAAAAAAAAAACTATTGCTGCAGACCTGTCCAATCTCTCATGATAGGCTTCCAGCACTGGTTGCTATAGCTACAGACCTGACTTCTACTGCAGCCTAGTAGAAGTCAGTAAACACATCCCTGAATTCAAAATGAAACCAAGAAAACAGGACTGAGGTAAGATGAATCAATATAGTGAGACATTCCCTTTAACTATTGGGGCTCCCTAGTGGAGCTGATATTTGGGGCCCACCAGGGGAGCTGATTCCTGGGACCCACCAGTGGAAATGATTCCTTGCACCAACCAATCTTGAAGTTGATTCCTGGAGTCAACCAATGGATTTGATACTTGGGGCCCACCAACCTGCCATTGTAAATAACTGCACATGAGTTTTATGCTCTGCCTTTTTCTACCTTTCTCCCTAAAAAGTAGCCCTAAGCTTGCTACTCTATACCCAGGGACCATCATAACCAGGGGCCCAACGGGAGATTCCCCTGTTCCCCTGTAAGCAGGTCCAAGCTGACCCAGTACTACCATAGGTGCTGGCAATGTACTTGTAACTGGTAATAGCTACCACGATCGGGACCCAAAAAATAGTGTCTTCTAGTTAGTGGTCTAGTGTTAACCTGAATGTAGTGACTGCACATGTTTGTGCTTATCGGTGGAAGCATCAGTACAGTTGTTGAAACTGGCCATAGAGTGACACGTTGGGCATCACAATGAAACCATGTGTTACGTGTTACTCACAATTCTGGAGAAAGCAGAGTTACCGAACCGGAACTGGAAATCCAAAACACGTGTATTCTCCAGAGCCTAAAATCTGTAAATGAAAGAAAATAAATGAGCATAAGTCATGTAAAATTATTAGTTGGACATCCCCATCCAATCATTACTCTGCTGGTCATTTTTACACTAGATTATTATTTTTTTTATTTTTCATATAACATAAGGGAAAATATAAAAAATCAGTTTTTGACAATTTTTTTTAACAGCAAAAGTGGCGCTAAATGAAGTTGTGTTATTGTCTCACCTTTCCTTCATGGTTGTTTATATAAAGGTAATATACATTTTAAGGGTTTTGGGGAGTGAGGCTAAAAGTTGCTGTTTAGGCTGTTGATTTTAATTTTAATTTTTTTTTATTTTACATGTTTTTTTTCTTATTTTATTTTACATATTTTGCCTCCGTAAGGTTGCGAAAAAGAGCTATGAAGGTTTTTTTTTCCCCCTGTAACTGGGGATGGTTTCAATCGTGCTTACATCACAGAAACCCCAACACCTGCAATCAGACATCACCCCCATACGAGAGCCCCAGGAGTTATAAACTGTCTCCATCAATGCAACCAATTGTTGACAATTGTTGTTATTATTATTATTGACAATTATTGGCAATTGTTGTGGACAGGAGGGAAGTGTTTAGGAGTCCAAAACTCCCCTCCAGCCACAATGACAATACTATCCGCCGCTGCTCCCTCTCCTACATATGTTGCCTCTCCTGTGGCTCATGACACTGTAACCTGGACTTCCCATTTAAGTCCTAATAAATAATTATTTTTCCTACTTTTTTCTTTTTTACAGAATGCTACTGGTTTAGAAATGTTTTGGGTCACCTTGCACACTCAGTATCTCACATTAAGATTGCACCAAAATCTAACCACATTGGGTCACATGTATGAAAACTATATAATGCAAGGTATAGCCAATGCACCCTCTCAATCGGTCTCCTTTCATATAATCAGCACAAGGTGGCATTTTCCAAAGCGTGATGGATACAAGAGCACGGAGTCAGCCCATGGATTCCACTGGGCAATGTAGTAAATCTTCAAAACAAAAAGTTCTCCAGCTCCTTCATATAAAAAGCATATGTTTTATTTCCAAAACTTTTAAAACTCCATTACAAGGATCCAAAAATGCCTACGCGTTTCGGGTTAAGCACCCTTATTCATAGCACAGCAAGTTACAAGTGGAGTACAAATTTAAATACCTATGAACGGAAGTGACACGCATTACTACATCAAGGTCACATGACAAAGCAAATATATCAATGAACACATTCAAAGAAAAAAACATCATATAGACAAACATTTTAATATTTCTGTAGCTTCGAGGCATTTTTTAACTGTGTATTATGGTGATATTTCCAACCTTTTTTGTTTTGGCATAGAAAAAGTCAGGTTAAATTCTAGATGAGGGAATCTCAAACAGTTGCTTTTAAAATGCGAAGCTTTTTGGATTTTTAAATTACATTCTAGGGTACCTTTTGGTTTAAATTATAAGAATGATCTTTTGTATTATTATTAATAAGGTTTAAAAATGTTTGTCTATATGGTGTTTTTTTCTTTGAATGTGTTCATTGATATATTTGCTTTGTCATGTGACCTTGATGTAGTAATGCGTGTCATTTCCGGTCATAGGTATTTAAATTTGTACTCCACTTGTAACTTGCTATGCTATGAATAAGAGTGTTTTACCTGAAACAAGTAGGCATTTTTTGGATCCTTGTAATGGAGTTTTAAAAGTTTTGGAAATAAAACATATGCTTTTTATATGAAGGAGGTGGAAAACTTTTCGAAGATGTATGAAAACTGTCTAGGTCTAAAACTCACTTTGTTTCCAATAGCAACCAATCAGAGCGCCATTCTCATTTTTACAGAGCACTATTTGAAATGAAAGGGACACTCTGATTGGTTGCTATGGGCAACAAAATGAGTTTTAGACCTAGACAGTTTTCATACATGTGGCCCATTATTTTGATGTGGATTTCAATGTAGCTCTTGAAAGTGCACACTCTGGAGTTTGAACTACCACACATGAGCAGACAAAGTCCACCTATTTTCCTTCAATATACCATTTTCTATCTCGCCTCAGCATACTACCCTTTTTGAACTAAAAAAAAACCCCACTAAAGCAATTTAAAAAACCTTGAGTGCTTTCTCGGGCCAATTGACCTCTGTATTATCTAAAAAAGTCAAATTTAGGCTGTGGAGGCCATGCATGTGGCCCCTACTGAAAATACTCGTCAAGCGATATAGCGACATTCATGGTAATAAACCATTCTGGCCTTTTCAGTGGGGAGCCAGCTATGGTCCCTAGCCAGCCCTCCATCTGCACAGCTGTACAATTAGGGCCCAATGTATGATAAATGGTTTAGTTGTGATGAGCGTTACGTTTGACTATCGCATAGGGTTCGATAGTCGATATCGGCATTTATCAGACGGATTCTCGATAGTCGATAATAGATTATCGCCGGATTGACCATTATTAAAGTCTATGGGAGAGGTACAAACACCTTCTTTATTACACCCAAACAGGGCTGGAGAAAGCTGGAATTAACATCCACAAACAGTCAATGGATAGTGTGCTACATCTTAGGCAAACACTAGGTTTTAAAAAGCACAGAAAAAAAGTCACAGACCATTCACTATCCCTGTCTTGCAACCACCGCATGACCCCATTAAACCTGCATCACCACAAATTTAAAGTGCCAGAGCTAGTATGATTTGAACATCATTTTACTTGACATGGACATTGAAAAATCCCTGTTCCTGGAAGCCAGCATGAGCCCAAACCTGCTGACCCCAGATTAAAAAGTGCCGGAAAAAAAAAGGAGTCTTTGAACCACCTTATTAGTTTTCACTGGACTTTAGACTATCCCTGTCTGGGCCACAGGCATTAGCCCCAACCTGCATGACCCACAGAATTAAATGTGCCGGAAAAAGGGGTCTCTTTGAATCACATTTTAGTTGAACTGGATCATTGACTATACCTTTGTCCTGGGTGACTACATCTGTTCAAGTCTTAATGTACCTCCTTGTACAATTCAGAGGAATATTTGTATAGCCTATTTTTTGCATGCACAGTTTTTTTAGTAGTTTAATTCTAGAAAACCTTTTTAAAATAGGATGGAATCCACCAACATTTGTTTCTCTTTTTTAAAATGTATTAAATGGGTTGTTCCACTACAGGGATTGCTAGGCTCTGTTAAAGATCTTGCAAAAACAAGTCTTTTGCTATTGTTTTCTATTAACAGTTTCCTACCTATTGCCTATTTTTGACACACCATCACCCTTGAGTACTTTTGACAATTTATGTGTAGAAACCAAATGTTTGTTAGAAACCACATTTTTTTTTATAATAGGTCCTGTTGTTTAGCTGCATTTCACAGCAAAATGTCCCCAAAATTCAAAAACATGTCCCTAGAGCCACTTTTGACAATTGTGAAGAACAAAATGTCTGTTAGAAACACCACCATTTTTTTTTTATAATAGGAACCTGTAGTATAGCTGCATTTCACAGCCAAAATGCCCCCAAAAAATTCAAAACATGGACCTTGAGCCACTTGTTGACAATTGTGAAGAACAAATGTCTGTTAGAAACCAAATTTTTAGAATAGGGACCTGTTAGTATAGCTGCTTTCACAGCAAACTTGCCCCAAAAAACATCAAAAACATGACCCCTTGAGAATTTTTGACAAATTGTGAAGAACAAAATGTCTGTTGAGAAACAACATTTTTTTTAGAATTGGGACTGTAGTTATTGCTACATTCTCAAGCAGCATGACCAACATAAATTATAAAAATGACTTTTCAGCCTATGTTTAAAAATGGTTGAGAGAAATTTGCCACTTAGAAAGCCACATTTCTGTTCCAAAGGGACCATGATTTAAGCTCTGTATCTCACAGCACCTGACCAAAAATTATAAAATGAACCTTCTCAGGCCCACTGTTTAAAAATTGTGAGGGAGAAATGCCACTTAGACCACTTTCTGTTTCCAAAGGAACATGATTTTAGCTGTATCTTCACAGCATACATGGACCTAAAACATTGACAATGTGAAAAATTCTAAAGATGAAGCACGGTAAATTGCAAATAAGGTTTTGTCATGGAACCTTGGTGTCTTTTACAGTTCTCACAACCAAACCAGCAAAAATGAACTTTTGAGAAACTGAGATAATATTGCAGTAAGCAAATGATCATCTTAAAAAAAAAGTTTTTCAAGAGGGCATTTACTGTTTGTAGGGAATGTATAGTAAGTCCAGCAATAATCGGTGACCTCAGGAAAATTGGAGCCCACATATTCATTCAGAGATCATGCCTGATTCATCTTGATGAAAGTCAAACGATCCACTTTATCTGTGGAAAGCGGATATGCGTTTGTCTTTTAATGACTCTCCCGCTGTGCTGAAGGTTCCACTCTGGATATCGACGTGGCTGCTGGGCAGGACAACACCTCTATGGCATGGCGGAGCGAGCTCGGGAATTCATCACGCGATTGGATTACCAGATGTCTATTGGGTCCGGTAACACATACAAAAACATTTCGGTGTTGGAAGCAGATAGTCGTGAACCATGATCTTATGCTGGTCTCTGTGTGTGGATGGTATTGTGCCCTGGCATTACATTGCGCTTGGTGAGGTGGTAAATTAAAGATTGCAGGAGGTCACCCATTAGGCTTCTGCCACATTGCCTGGCTGGCTACGGCGTGACGCTGTGGCTACTTGGCTTCTATGATGTACACGTCGCTGGACGTGTGTTCATCCGTGTGGACATTTGAAGAAAGTGAAGGCAGACGCAACAGTTGTCTCCAGTTGATCAAATCAGCAAGGTCTCATTTCCTGATTATACTCTCTATTTGGGTGGGTGGAAGGAAGTGTGATTTTTGTTTTGTACGGGGATCCAGGAGGGTGGCCACCATGTAACTGTTGTTTATTTTGCATGGCCTTAATGAAGGGATCTATGTTGGAGAAATGGAGCATTCCAAGCATCTCATGTGAGAGTGGAGCCTTGAATTTCCCAAGCCTCTGTGTCGAGGGGGCTAATAGGCAATAAACTGTCTTCCTCATCTTTCCTCCTCCGCACTCAAACCTCCTTTACAGGGCAGGGACGTCAGTATCTAGGAATAAATCCTCCTCCTACTCTCTGATTCCTCCTGCACGGGCTTCAACACAGCCTGACTTGTCTCAGATGATGAACCCTGAGAGCTGATGCGCGCCTTGCACTAGCCCTGGACCCGAACACTGCCGATAATGAAGACCGATAAAATTGTTGAAACTGTCGGGGCTTGTGGATTCGACGGTGAGAAAGCGCTCCATGTCCGCATTGTGTCACGTCTCTCCTTCCGTCGCTGGTGGGACCTGATGTTTCAGAGTGTCCATCGATGTTCCAGAACCTAAGATCACCACAATGGACATGCTAGACAAGGGCATTTGTTCCGCACTGACCATTTTGGTGGCTTCTTCAACAACTGGCAAAGGATGGTGCAGAGCTCTTTCACCTACCTCACTCTCCGGTGGCTCAACACCCGAGGTTCCCGACACCGCTGCTTGTCAGGCCATGTGTCACTTTTATGCGTAATGGCATTGCATGCTGCCACAATCACTGGACAGCATGTGGAGGTGGAAAATTCCAGCATATTGCCACGTCAAGAATGAAACGGTTGACGGGGAGGCCGAGATGATGCTGCAACGCAAGCAGGCGGGACGAAGCAGGGTGCGCAGAACGGTGGAAGTTGCGAACTCAGACCCCTCGAGGCCTACCTCAGCAGATGTCCAGAAGAGACCGGGGTAGTAGGCTTTTAGAAATTTCTGGACGGACAAGGTTCATGACATGTGCCAGCACAGGGATGTGCTCCAGACTAACGATTAAGGGCGGCCAGGCAGATTTTCGACGTGCTATCGCACACACCTTGCCTGGAAAAGCGTTCTTGTCACCCAGCCAGAGCTCGGTCTGTTGCGGAGAGCTGTCCACTGCTCTGACCTGTGTGTGGACGTCTCCAAGACAGATTGATTTCAACATGACCTGGTTTCTCTGGGCACGTGATGCCCTGAGGACCTTGGGGGAAAGAGCCCTGCACCCTCCCTGCGTGTTTTTTGAAGAGAGTTGCTACTGAGCCTGAGAGCCACCGTTACACACAGAGACATCCACAGCTCACCGTGAGCTTGTCACAGGGATTATAAGCGGCCTTGGCTTACTGTCATGTGTCGGTGTCGATGACTTTTCCGGGACACAGATGCAGACAACGCGATTGAAATATTGATCGATTACGTGGCTAGCAGGGCAATGAAATGCTCTGTCGGCTTCTGGATATTGGGGGCAGGCAGAGGGCCATGACGTGCGGAAAACCCATCTGTGTCCACCAGTCGGAAGGCAACTTTTCCAAGGCAAAAGCCTTGGCAATGCGACATTCAGGCTTTTGGCTTTGGGTATGGTTTTGGGGTTAAAGTGTTTCTTCTGCTCCCAAAACCTGGAAGGACAGAAGGCTGGCTGCTTATAGACTGGCTGCGGTACGGTGTGCAGGTCGTCAAAAATGGCGCGAAGGAGAAAGGGGTAGGATGGTGTTCTCTGGTGGTGTGATGGTACTCGGGCGACGGCGGAGGCTGAAGCGGAGGCTGATCCCTGATCATGACTCTGAGAGACATGGGCAGCGAGGAAACGCTTTGTTAGGTGGTCAGGAGAGGAGGAGGAGGAGTCAGGAGGGTGGTGACAGTGGTTGGAAAGCCTGGCATCCCGGTTTGGCCTTTTTTGGCCAAGTGTTGCCTCCATTTCTCAAAACTTCATGCATTCGCTGCATGTGACTAGACATGTGGTGGTGGTTTAAACACCTAAGATTCTTGGCTCTATTATTGCGTTTACGGCAAAGGTGGCATATGACATCGCTGGGTGAATCGAGGCTTGCTCAAGGAAGGCCCAAGGCTTGAGAGGTCCTGGACCTTTTTGACGGCGATAAGAAAGGAGCGGGGTTTCCGTGACCGTGGCTGCAAGAATCATATCTGCGGACATCTGCGACGCCCTCTCCTTTTGAGGACAGGGAACCCGTACTGACACTACACTCCATCGGTCTATCCTCCTTGTCGGTGATGAAGCGCTCGCATGCAAATTCTGCTGAAAGACCAGTTGTCCGCAATGTCGTTCATCATCATCATCATCAACAAGTTGACTTGGTCGTCCTTGGACATTTCTGCATTTTCAGGAGTGCTGGGCTACAAGCAAGAGGGACTGCAAGGGTTGCCGACCGCCCAGGATTTTAGCCGATTGACGGCTTCCTTCTCCTCTCTTGATGGCATCTGTAACTGGGTGGCAGAGCAGACAAAATCATGCTCTTTGGCCTCTTAATCTTTTACTGCCTTATGACCCAACTTGCATTTGTCATCAAAGAGGTCTTCAGAAAAATGCGATTATCCACAGTGGTGGGTTTCACGAGTTGAAATGTGGGCTGCTTCGCTTCATGTTGGAGGGAGTTGATGTTCGATGCTGATGACGGAAATTTGTGGGAGACCGTGACGGGTGAGGGGAGGAGGTAAGACTGCTGGATGAAGGTTGCATTTAACAAACTGTAGAACATATTTGGCGAAGCTGTTCGTTACTGAGATTCCAGGGCCCTGGGACCAGCGATGACAGGCCTTACGGTCCTGCAAAGACGATTACTGGCTTGCATGTTGTCGCCAGCACAGAAGGAGCACCTTCTCTCGTACCTCTGGCACGGTTTTCGGCGTGGTTTTTATCCCTGCTATTAATTTGTATGGGTGAAAACCTCGTCAAAAACCTCATCCAAAATCTCGCAGACAAATGCCTCTAAGAGCTCTTCTGAAAAAGCCTGTTTCAGGCGAGGTTTTAGGGGCGGAAATGCTCCGAAAACCTCATCCAAAACCCTGTCAAAATAAGCCGTGTGAACATACCCTAACTCTCACACACATGCAGCAGCCAGTACATGGCAGCAAAGTACAAGGCTCATTGCACATCAGTTAATCCTCAGTGTAAGCACATAACCAAAGCATTCTAAGCATATAATCAACCCCTTAAGCACCAGGCCTGAAAAGACCTTAATGACCAGCAAAATTATTTAGTTTTTGTCTTTCCTGCCTTTTAACAGTCTACATTTTTTTTTAAAAAAATTTAGTGACACAGTTGTACGATGACTTGTTTTATGAGGAATAAGTTGTACTTCTGGGGACAAAGTTTGAGTTTTTATATAAATTAGTGCAGAATTTAAATATAAAAAACAAAAACAGAGTGAACATGAAAAAGTGTGTTTTTCTGTATTTGTTTCTTTTAAGTTATTTTTTACACCTTTGATATTTTACACTAAATAACTTGTTAATTCTACAGGTCATTATGGTCGTATGGATACCTAATATCTGCAGTGGTTTTTTTGTTTGTGTAGTTTTTTATTAAATATTTTTATTTATTTTTCCACACTTTGGGCGACATGTATGAATCTCGCCTCGTCGCAGCGCATGTTTTCGCCCGTTTTCTAGCGAAATTTGCGCCTTATATATGTCGGCACCAAGGTGCGCTTGATAAGTACAGTTTAGCCCTTTGTCTGTACTCTTGCCAAATTGCTACATCCTCCAAATTAAATATATTTTTGCTGTAACAGCTGGAGCCCCAGGAAGTACCATCCACACAGATTTGTCTGGAGAGCAATTCTGTTTAATACAGGGAAGTACATGAGATTTTATATCACTTGTTACGTAAGCATCTGTCACAGTATGTGTTATTTGACCATTGGTTAATTGACATTTGATGGGACGAGTTAGTAAGAAATCAAGTACAAGTTCTTTATATGGTAATATACATTTCTGCATGTTTTGCACAATGTTAAACCGTTCAAGTTGTTTAAAACCGTCCGAGTTGTTTACTGTGCCGGATACTGGATGTCGAAACAAATGTTCTCTATGCCATATTAGTCTGCTTTTGCTTAAGCTATCTTCTTAGTAATCCATAGTGAATCCATTTTTTAATGTCCTCAGCGTCATTCAGGACAGGTACATCCTGAAGGTAGTTCTCTTGCAAAAAGCTGTGCATTTCAAGCCTATAATATCTGATTTAATCTGGTCAAGGGAAATAGGTATAGAGAATGATTCATGCAAATAGTATATAGACAGTTTCTATATATAATCAATGGATATGAAAGGTTCAAACAGAGTTCTAATGTTTTTTAATCAATTCCTAATGAATTCCCACACCTGACACACTCATACATGCGGTGTAAAGGCCACTGCCCCTCACCAGTGTGTGAGGCGCAGTGCAGGACTTAGGCGCAGTGCGGGACTGCGCCTAAGATTCGCGGTCCGAGGTAGTGCGATCATACATGCGGTGAAAAGTTCCCTGCGCCTCGCCAGTGTGTGAGGCGCAGTGCGGGACTTAGGCGCAGTGCAGGACTGCGCCTAACATGTATTCCGAATTGGGACAGGCTGGAAATGAGCGAAAAATCATTAAACATGTCCGTGCGGCATGGAGTATGAATCAAAAAATCGCTTTTATTAGGTGTAAAACATTATCTGAAAAAGAGCTCAAACCTACTAAAAAAATACATAAATAAAATCCCTTTCCAAAAATCAAGAACGGCGCAACATCAGGAATTTGGATATTGAAAATTGCCGGGAAATACAGTAATTAAAATTCTGTAATCTATTCTCATTGGTCGTCAGAAACCAGCCAATCAGAATAGGAGCGACAGTGACCCATTAAAACCTATGGAGAAGTATTGACCAATTAAATTCAAAGGCAGGACAGTTCAAAATACTGTAAAAATGCAGAAAAGAGCTGATTGGTTGAAGTAGCGGGGACTTGGCAATCCTGGCCAATCAGAATAGCAGCGACAGGGACCCATTATAACCTATGGAGAAGTAGAATATTTCCCATAGACAGTAATAACTTTTATGACGCCCTTCTATCGCGCCCTTCTTTCTCCACTCAAAATAGACGCACTACATATGATAGGTGGATTGATGTCTACCGCCTGGTCTCAACCAATCAGCTCTTTTCTGCCTTTTTTACTATATTTTGAACTGTTCCTCCTTTTCATTTGATTGGTCAATACTTCTTCATAGCTTATAATGGGTCACTGTCGCTCCTATTCTGATTGGCTGATTTATGCCGACCAATGAGAAGAGCTTACAGAATTTGAATTACTGTATTTCCCGGCAATTCTCTATATCCCAATTCCTGATGTAGCGCCGGTCTCGGCGACACACTCATGGTTAGGGCTTTGATTGATTTATGTTTATAGAAGGTTTCAGCTCTTTTTCAGATAATATTTTACACCTAATAAAAATGATTTTTTAAAATCATACTCCATGCCGCACGGCGCTGAGAGCCGAGATTTCATTGCCCCGATCTCTCCATAGACTACAATAGGACAAAGTAGCTCACGCTCTGATTGGCTGAGATAGCCAAGCCACCGCTAGCTCAACCAATCAGCTCTTTTCTGCATTGTTACTGTATTTTGAACTGTCCCGCCTTTGAATTTGATTGGTCAATACTTCTCCATAGGTTTTAATGGGTCACTGTCGCTCCTATTCTGATTGGCTGGTTTCTGCCGACCAATGAGAAGCGCTTACAGAATTTGAATTACTGTATTTCCCGGCAATTTCCAAGATCCTAATTCCTGATGTTGCGCCGTTCTAGATTTTTGGAAAGTGATTTTTTTTATGTTTTTTTTTTTTTAGAAGGTTTGAGCTCTTTTTCTGATAATGTTTTACACCTAATAAAAGCGATTTTTTTTGGAATCATACTCCATGCTTCATGGCGCTGAGAGCTGAGATGGATTTATTTTGCAATCTTCTATATGTTTCCTCTCATGTTACGTTCTCGCTTCACTTCGCCTCCTCCAGCTCGTTTAGACCAGAATCAACTAGGTCTGCCTGTCGGAGCTGGCGAGCAATGCAATGCACCTCACTTTGCTGACCCGTGATCATACATGCCTCGGAGTTTTCGAATGTGCTGCGTCCCCACCCCAGAACACCCACACCGCACCCATTAAACGCCCCTTCATGTTAGGCGCAGCCAAAAGTGCCGAAGGCTGCGCCTAACATCGCATCCCTGCGTCCAACATGGGATTCGGATCGGTGAGGCGGTGTTTTCGCCAGAAAACAGGCGCAACTCCCCATCATACATGTCGCCCTTTTTGTTTTTTACTTCTTTTGTTTATCCTACTAAGGGATAAATATTTCACACTATTTTATACTTAGGATAGTCATGTATACCAATATATTACACTATGGGCCACGTGCATGAAAACTGTCCAGTTCTAAGACTTTCTTTGTTGCCCAGAGCAACCAATCACAGCTCAGCTTTCATTTTCACAGAGCACTATATGAAATTAAAGGGGCGCTCTGATTGGTTGCTATAGGAAACAAAGAAAGTCTCGCAACTAGACAGTTTTTATACACGTCCCCAATGTGTCAGTATGACACAGACTGCTGTTAGGGCAGCACATAGTGTGCATATTTTTTTTGGTTTTGCCTCCTTGCATTTTAACAGTCATAACTTTTTTATTTTTTCAATGACGCAGTTGTATGAGGCCTCGTGACAAGTTGTACTTTTTTTGGGGAATAGTTTAAGCTCAATTACAAATAATTACAGAATTTTTTTTCTAATTGTTTTGTTTTTTTAATTTTTCTTATACACCATTCACATTTCACACTTAACTTACTAGATTACTTCTATGGGGTATTACAGTCATGTAGATAACTTATATGTGTAGGGTTTTTGTTTTGTGTATGCAAAAAAATTTTTTTATTAAATATTTTTTTTTAAAATTATATATTTTTTAATTTTTCACTTTGTTTTTTCTTTTATTTAAAGATGGCGAAAATTTTTCAAAAATTTGGGTCGTCACTTGCCGGATTTTTCCCGACAAAATTAAAACGGTTGAATTCTTGGACGAAATCAAGTTTAAAAAAAAGCATTTTCCCGGGGGCACAGAGCCTGCGGGGCTGTGAAAGTTTTGGCCTGCTTAAATTGCAGAGGGGGCTTTGGTTTTGGGCTTCAAAATGTTTTGTTTTTTTTAACCGCACATGACTGCCCCCGCCTTTAGAAACGCTTTCCATAAAAACCCTGGGGGCTTAACGGGAAACTGACCAAAAAAAATAAGGGGGAAGAGCCCGATAAAACTGCCAGCGACAGCGGAAAAAATCAAGGAGAGCTCAGGTGGCAACATAAATGACAGAGGTGGAGGTGACGGGGGCAGCCACAGCAGCATGAGGTCAGAGAGTGGCACAATGACTTTTTTGGCCTTGGCAAAACCAATTAGCCACAGAGGGCAAAATGACACATTTTTGGATTTTAACGGAAAACAGCCACAGAAGCAAAAGAGGTCAACAGGGGCCCACAATGACATTCGGGGAAGGTGGAAAAACCGGGAAAGTAGGCCCAATGGCGCAAAGAAAACAGTTTTGGGGGTTTAACGGAAACAGCCACGGGAACAGCATAAAGTCAGACATTGGCACAATGACTTTCTGGGGGTGGTAAAACGGGAAATTTAGGCCACAGAGGGGCACAATAAAACAGTGTTGGGTCAGGGCCCGCAGCAGAAATTAGGTCAAAACAGGGGCACAATACATTCTGGAGGGGGCCAAAAAAGAGTACCCCCAAAATTTTGGCCTAAAATGACAGAGAGTGGATTTTGCGGTGGCGCGGGCATGAGGTCAAACAGGGCACAATACATTCGTAGGGGCAAAAACGGGAGGGGGGGCCACAAGGGGCACAATAACAAAGAGTGGGGGTGACAGGGGAGGAGAAAACAGCAAAGGTCAGAGAGGGGCACCAATGCCACAGTTTTGAATTCACGACACCACAACGGGGCAGCGGGCGGGCATGAAGTCATAAAAGTTTGCACAATGACAGATTTGGGGGGTTTGGGTGGCAAAACCAGTCCCTGGTAAAGAGGGGTTTGGTGGCAGAGGGAAAACGGGGCAGCAGATTTGTGGCATAAAGGCGGGGGGGCGGCATCAAATAGGGGGCTGAGGCAGGTAGTTTAAACCCCGACCATTTCTCACATTTTGGGAAAGGAATCTTTGGTTAAAAAATGTAGTCTGACGCTTTGGGGGTGTGGGGAAAAATCCTGGCCGATCCACGCCTGATTCATCTTAAAAAGGCCAGTCGTTCCACTTTTCCCCCGGGGAAACAAGCGGGTTCTCCTTGGGGAAACCCTTTGGTCCCCCCCACACTGAACACCCCCCAAAACCAAAAACTACGGGGCCGGCAGGAAAAACCTTTCTCCACTGAAAACCGGCAATTTTGCCCCAAACACCAGTTTGGCTGCCCATTAGTCCAGGGGGATCTTTAACGGGGGTTTGGCGGGAGTGTTTTGCCAAGAAAGGGCCAAACCACCTTTTTTTCCCAGGCTGCCCCAGGCCGCTGTTTCCCCTGGGGGCTGGGGGCCTCCCCCTTCCTCACAAGGGGGGTGAAGGAAGCTGCTAAACAGTTTCCCTCCAACTTAGGTTGTGCGGGAAGGAGCGGGTTTTTGCCCCTCCCCCCCCCTTTCCCCCAGAAACTGGGCAGTAGAAATTTGACCCCTTTTTAAAGGAAACCCCCCGGGTCAGACCTGTCAAAAAGGAGGGACAAATGCCGAAACATAGGCGGGCGGCCAACTGACTAGGGGAGGTTTTCCCCTAAAAGTTTTGGGAAGTTTTGTCCTCCCTCTAAATAGGGGGGAAAAAAGCTCCCATTTTGGCCCGGGTAGCGGGGGTCCAATGGGGGTGGAGAGCCAAAGCATCCCTTTTGCCGGTTTGCTAAACTTTTCCCGTTTTGTCACTACCCGGGAAAAAACATTTTGCTGCGGGCCCCATCTGCAAAAAGTGACCCCCCGGGGGGCCCCCGGGCCCTCCATTTTCCACTTTTATACGCCAGGTGCTTGGGGGGTTCCTCTCCCCTCTTCTTCCTCATTCCATAAAACCTTTCCTCCAGCTGCCCCTACCCCCTCCTTTTCTTTGTACCTGGGTAAAAAAATCCACTCTTTCACCAAAAAAAAATTTTTCCCTGTTTCCAATGTCCTCCCCCTCCCCCTTTTAAATCCCCACCGGACCATGTGGCCCCCGAAGTATTCGCCACTTTTTCCAAATTCCCCCCCCCAAACAAAATTTTTTCAGCATCTTTTTTAAAGGACATGAAGCAGGGGAAATTTATGTTTTTTACCCCCCGTGGGGACTTTTTTTCCCCAAGGCAAGCCAGGTGTAAATGCGTGAACCGCGTCCCCATAAATGGGTAGGGAAGGAGCAGTACTTGTGGGGGCTAAGAGGTGGGATTTTGGAGGAGGAAGGGGTGTGACTTTTGGGGCCCCAAAGCCGCAGTTTAAAACAACGTGGGGGGAGAAAGCGGCGTCTCCTGCCCAAAGGGTTGTTGGTGGGGCCCTTGGACAGGAAGCAAAATTACCCAAATTTGGGCCTAAAGGACATGTACGGGGCCCTACCGTAGTTACAGCCCCAGACTCCTCGTTCTCCCGTGCACTTTGGGAAACCCAAACCCCAAAACCCTAAAGGGAAATTTTGGCCCACTTTCTGTTCTACATTTTTAAATGAAGTGCGGGAAACTACCTTTTTTGGAAAAAAATTAAAGGCTTGGGAAATCTCCCAAACTCGGCTCGGCACAAGCCATTAGTTCTCTGAATGGTGCAAGATTTCCCCCATTTTTGGAAAAAAGAGGGACGTATTAAACCCAAAAACTTGGACAGGGGGCACGGTCACGCTTTCACCTTTGGAAGGTTGGGGCATACGGGGTCTCTTTGCAATCCCTCGCTGAAAAGACTGCTGGCCCAAGATAGCAGGGGCGGAGCAACTGGACCGGGGGAAAGAAGTCCAAAAAGAAACAGCTCCCCCTGCAGAGGGGGTGGACCCTTGGGGCTGGCTGCAATGGGGGAAAGGGGTGCCCCTGGGCCCCTGCTGCTGGGTGTTGCGCGGGGGGCAGGGTGGGCCACCACATCTGACCACGTTTTTTCCCCCGGGCCCCCGAAGGTGAGCTGCAAAGTTGTAGACTTTGGGCCCGGGGGCCAACGTTACCCCCGGCCACGCTTCACTTTTTTTGCCCACAGATTCTACATAAACCCAAATTCGCCCTCCGGGTCTTAAACAAAAAATGCCACACCGCCGAGTAGCTGATTTTACCGCCAAAAACCCCTGGGGGCTACTACCGCGGGTTTCCTCGCTGAGCCCCTGTCCCCCAACTTTTAAGGACCCCTTTTCGAAGTTGGGGTTTTTTTAAAACCCGTGGCCGCTTGGTTCCCCCCAAACCCCCCATTCTGCTTCCCTGCTGGGCTCACGGCCCACAACCTACTTGCTGGCTGCGCCCCTGCTTGACGCACAAGCTGACCGGGCCCCCTTCTCCTGACGATGATGAAAACCGGCTCCCAAGTGCGGGGCGGCTACATACATCTAAATTTTTGTTTTTATTTTCAAATCTGTCCTCACACCGGTTTTTTGGGTAAAGGGAGAGGCTGACCCCTCACAACATGACCCCCAAGCCACCTCCACATCTATAATTTTTCCCCTACTGCAAGAAGCAGGGGATAAATTCCCCATTTCCCCCTTTTCTGCCAAGTAGTTTTCTGACTGCCCTCCTCAAATTTTTTCATCCTCACTATATATTTGGGGCCCGACCCGACCACATAGTAGATCTCGGCTGAGGGATGGGGGAGAGGCGGGTTTTAGGACAGGGGAGGGCCCCTGACCCGACCCGGGCCATGCCAACAAGGGTTTTTTTCTGATGAACCCCCCACTCTTGGCTGGGGTTGTCCCGATGTCATCTGGAAGGGAAATGGAGACCTAGTTTAACCAAAACAAGAAAACCCCTTGGGGTTTTCTGGGCCCAAAACACGGGCCCTAGATTAGGGGCGGGATTTTTTTTGGCCTCACCGAGTTACCCCTGCTGCGACCTGGGCCTGCTCCAGGAAATGGGGAAGAGCCCCGCCACCTCTCTGTCCCGACAAAAATGGGTTTTTTCAAAATGTACAACACTGTTTGAGAAGATAACTGTATAAAGAAAAAATACACACCGTTATTTAACCCCCCCAAAATTAACCCACTAAGAAAATTTTGGGAACCCCTTAATATAAATTGCCGCTCCACAAATGGGCAGGAAAAATTGACTTGTATGTGCCCGTTTAAAAAAATCTGGGGTTTTTTTTTATGAAAAAAAAACACAAAAAGGCTTAAATTTAAACCTTTGGATATGGGAAATTTGCTACAGAATTTTTTCCGTGGGGGTGAAAAACAAAGTTTTTTTTACGGGGGAAAAACTGCAGAAAAATTAAAATTGTTAAACCCCCTTTGGAAAGTAAATTTTCGCAAAAAGGAAAATTTTTAGCAAACCCCAAAACTCCCCTTTGTAGCGTGTTTAAAAATGCGTGTATTTTTATGCTACACAACAAGAGAAAAACTTTAATTAACCTTCGGGTTAAAGAAAATTTTGCTAAAGGGAAAAAAGTCTTTTTTTTGGGGGTGAAAAAGACGGTTTCTTTTAAATCCCCCCACAACAGCAGAACAAAAGCTTTAAATTTAAACCCCCGGGTGAAAAATTGCCAAAAGAAATGAGCCAAAAAACAAAAAAATAAACCCCTTTGTAGCTGTTTACAAGGCGTTTAATTTTAAAGCTACACAACAAGAAAAAAAACTTGAATTAACCTTCGGTTTTTGAAATTTTGGGACAGGCAAAATGTCCTTTTTTTTCCGGGGAAAAAGACCGGGTTTTTTTTATCACCCCCAAAAGCAGAACAAAGCTTAATTTTAACCCCCCGAATGTAAAATTCGCCCAAAAAATTGAGCAAGGGCCCAAAAAATACCCCTTTGTAGAGTTACCAAAGGCTGTAATTTACGCTAAAACAAAAAGAAAAAACTTGGGAATTAACCTTAGTTATGAATTAAAGCTACAGGGAAAAATTTTCTTTTTTGGCCGGTTTAAAAAAAATGGGGTTTTTTTTTGTCCCCAGCAGCAGGAAAAAACCTTTAAAAAACCCTGGATTTAAATTGCGAAAAAATTTTAGCAACCAAAAACCCCAGATTTTGTTTGTATGGGTTTCAATGGCTGTATTTTACAAATACACAACAAGAGAAAAACTTTAAATTAACCTTTTGGTTTTATTTATGCTACAGGAAAAATTTCTTTTTTTTCCCGGGAAAAAAACGGGTTTCCCTTTTTGTCACCACAACAGCAGAACAAACCCCTTTAAATTTAAACCCCTGGATGAAAATTTCCAAAAGAATTGAAGCCAAAAATGAATGTATTTGTATTGTAAAAAACGCTGTTTCTTTAAATAAAATACAACGAACAGGCTTAGATCACCCTTGGATATTCAATGGGCTGTGAGCAGATAGCATTAAAATGTATATGCAGCTGCACTGGACGCACACTGGACATCAGATCCAATACCCCACAAAACAGAAATAGAACGTTAAGAGAAGCGTCTCTAAAGAAAAGAATGAGACACCCCCAAAAATCGCTGTATAAAAATGAGTTCTTTAGTAAAAAATATCATTAGCAGTCGCGGCAGCCCCTTTCCCCCCAAACCCATTACATTTGGGGGGGTATGTGCCCCCCCACATCGGCGCCCGGACTTATATAGTCCCGGGTTTTGCCCGTCCCCAAAATCCCCCCGGGGTCTCTGATTGGCTTCATCTTTTTCCAATGCCCATGTAGGCTAGCCCTTTTTCACCCCGGGAGTTTTTTGGGCCCCAGGGGAAAAAACCCCATGTGCTCGCAGCCCTTTTTATTAACCCAAAGCACACTTCGTTCACGCGAAGTACCCCCAAACTTCGCCCTTCGTTCCAACCAAAAGTTTTCCTAAAAATTCAAAAACCAAATTTCCCATTTTCTTTTAAAAACAATTGGGCCCATATTTTAATGCAAATTTCAGTTTTAATCTCTGTCGTTTAACACGGCAGCAATAAAGGGCAGCACACAGTCCTCCCTTTTATCGCGGCTTTTTTAAACAAGACTGCCCCGGGGGGCCCTTACTAAAGGGTTTCCCCGGGCCCTGATTTTCCAGCAATTTTTTGGGCTCTGTGGGGCCCATCGGAAGCCCAGACACCGGCAGAGCGGGGGGAAACCCCTTTTTTTTACGCTTGCTTCACAAAACCACTGAAATTTCAAAGGGGTTTAAGCGACGGGGGGGCGGATTTTCCCCCGCTACCGCGTTTGCAGAGGCTGCGCGGGGAAAACAGAGCGGGAAAAGTAAAGCCCTTTTCCAGCGTGCTAGGGCCCAAATTGGGGGGCCCAGTTGTTAAGGGGTTTAAAGACACCCACTGGGAGCTACCCAGGGCCCCTCGGGGGTGATTTTGCTTTGATACCCCTTTGGGATCCTTTAAAAATACACTGGGTGTCCCTTTTGGATTTTTTTCCCCCCCCCCCCCCCCCCCCCCCCAAAAATTTTGCCCTTTGATCATGCATTTGGTCACAAAACTTTGGCAATAAAAAGTTTTTAAACATCCCCAAAATAAAGAGGCTTCCTTTTCCCCCTTTGTGTTTACAGAGACTGTTCTAGATATGGAGTTTTAACCCCCCCCATCTTTTCCCCTGCACAGTTGCGACGCGGGAAACACAAATCCCCACTCGGGGCAAAAAGTTTTTTGGCATGGGCTGCAAAAAAGGAAAACCTGCCCCTTTTTTTTTTCAGAATGGGCCCGGTCACCTCGTAGCCACTGTTTGGTTTTGTGGTAATGTGCCCTCTGTTACATCATGATGTCAATAACTGCCCCAAAGACACGGGAAGGGCCAATCTATATAATTTCCCCGAAAGGGGACTGAGTGGTAGGAAAATGGGGGATCAACAAAAGACCAAGCAGATGCAGCACTTGAACAGAGGAAGAAAATCAGCAGAGGTTTTTTTTTTTTGTTTTTTTTGGGGCCCAAACCCACTTGGCCTTTATCCATTTTTCCTACGATTTGGGGAAAAACTCATTTTAAGAAAAAACTATAGACAACAGTTTGTTAAAAAGCTGTGTTAGGGAGTATTTGACTAGGGTTCCCTTAGTTTTCTGTTTACTTTGACATTAGTTCTACTGAATTTGTAATTTGGGGGTTTTTTGGGTGTCCAATCCCCAAATTTAAAAAATGGCCGTTCAACAGGCTTATTTTGGGCACGGTTTGCAGCCAAAATTTGGCATGCCGTACGCGTCCCTTTCCCGGCTGCAACCCTTTCCCAGCCATTGAAAGTAACCACAGTTCTTATAGAAAAATGTGGTTTCCCGGGTTCTCCCTCCCCGGTTTTGGAAAAAAAACCCGGGGCGGGGGGGGGGAAAAATTGACATGAAACCATTATCCCGGCGGGTACGTCCCGTGGAAAATGCATTTTCTAGGGGGCCCCGGGGAGCTCCCGGCCCCGTCCCCCCCCTTATTCAACCCGGAATTTTTAGGGGAAAAATTTCCGTCCCCAAAATTTTACAGTTTTGAAAAAAACCGGGTGTAAAAGGGCCCCCAAAAAGCAAAAAGGGCTACGAAGGTGCAAGAGGGCGGAACAACAAGCTAAAGTAAAGTCGCTCGCCACCAAAATGAACTAATGGGCTAACAGACATTCAAAAAACAACGTTCAATGGAAACCTTTTTTCCCCTAGGGGGCTCCGGAGCAGATGGATGGTAAACTGTACCTCTAAAAAATAAAATTTTCTTTGGGGCCATAAAAGGTTCATTTTTTCCCGATTCAAAAAATTTTGGCAAGGGTTTGGGCCTTCTCCAGTTAGTCACATTTTCTGCTTCCTCAAACTGAAAAATGTCTGTATCTCAGGTGAGAAACATCAGAGAACAAACACCCTGCAATCATTGCTGGAAGAACATAAGCTGGTGGAAGCAGCATTATGGTAGGGGAAATTTTTTTTAAAGGGCATTTCTGGCCCACTCATAAATGTGGAAGGCACTCTCAACCAATTTGGTTGTGAATGCATCCTTGAAGATAAAAAAACCCAAAACATGCTGATGGTAAATTCCTGACCCAGATGTGTTTCTTCCAAAAAGGGAAAATCCCAACATGTCACACAGCTAGAAAGGTTGCCCTTTGGGTTTGGGTAAGAGCATGACCGAGACTTCCTATTTTTTACCCCTGGGACCCCAAATTTCCCAATTAAACATCTGTGGGTTTTTCCTCAATGGGGGGGTTGCCCTCTGTGGGATCCCCCTACAAAACCCCTTCAGCAGCAACACCGGTTCAGCATTCAGGATGCAGTTGGCATGGCTTCAGGTACCTATGACAACCAAATTAAAAACCTTACTGAGTAAACCCCCTTGCCCTTCTACTGTTGTCAGTGCTGACGCAGCTTTTTACTCGGGGCAAAAATTATTGTGTACATGTTAATTTTTCCCAAAATTCTAAAAATTTAGGGTTTTTCCTCCCTGGGTTTTTGTATAGAGCTATGAAATGGTAAATGGAAAATTGTGCTTTTTGTATTTGGGGTTTTTTTGGAAAAAAATTTTCTACAATGCTATGAAAACCACTCTAAGCAGTTACTTTTTTGTGTAGCAGAGCTGAATGCAGTCATCTTCTATTTGTCATTCTTGACAATTGAAGGGGTTCGAAAAAAACACCTACAGTAGATTGATTTTGCTCCCCCTTTTTAAAATCCTGATTTCCCAATTTGGGTTTTAAAAGCAGCAAATATAGGGGGCTGCCCTTTAAAAAAGGGGGAAGGGAAAAACCCTAGTTTAAGGAAAAGAGATATGGCTTTCTAGCACATGAGCAGAAATCGTGAAATATTAGTGAGGATTCCTAATTCATTGGGGGCCCCAAAATTAGTTTAATAGCTAGGGAATTTAACAAGGAAGCGAAAAAAAGAAAAAAGGGAAAACTAAAAGGTTTGCCTTTTTATTGTTTTCAGAATGTTTGTAGATGGAAAAGTCATATAAAAGGGGGGGAAAAATGCTTTTTCTTTTCCGGGGGCATAAAAAATTCGGGGATGTGTTAACATTTAAAACACAGAAATTTTTTCGTCCCCTTAAACACCATTAAAATTAGAAAGGAACCTAAATTCCTGGTATATTTTTATTTTTAATTTTTTGTGTAATGGATAATCAAAATGTTCAAAAGAACAATGGTTATGAAAAGGGTTTTTATGCTGATTAAAAAGGGCATTTTAATTTTGTGAGGGGGAAGCGTCTTTAAAATTGGGGGAGGTCTAGGGAAAATTATTTTACAAAGAATTTTTAACTGAAAAAAAAGGAATTAAAAACTGTATTATTTACAATGTAAAAAGACTTTACAGTGGGGGTTTTTTTTTTTCTATTTCATAGGGCTTGTAGGCAACTACATCCATCATAGGAGCAGAAAAACAAAATGGTGACAGTACCAGATCTGACAAAAGCTTATAATGTCTGATAAAGCTTATTAACTTTGATGGGGTCTTTCCTTTGTTTTCAGAAAAAAAAAAAAAAAAAAAAAAAAAAAAAAAAAAATGCCCGCTTTTCTTTCAATCTGCATAGGAGACTTTTAACAGAACCTCCGAAAGAGAACTAAACATGGTCTTAAGGGGCTTACTTGTTCCCTCTCTATCCAATTTAATATCTTGGTGATGGGTTGTCCCATCAGGACAACCATTGTCCTAATAACTTCATACTCTTGTAGTGTATAAGAGGTCACTACCAAGCTTCCAAAATGGTGACTATGCAAAGTTGTATTTTTTTGGTCCAAGGGTTTCAAAATTGCCCAGTTTAACCCTCCTCCAGAAAACCCTTTAGGGCAGCCCCCATCGAGCCTTTTAAAGACCGGTTTCGGGTTGAAAAATAACCCAAATGGTTGATAGGTCTTGGTTCCACTTTAGGGAGTGTCAGAGATCATAATGGAGTATCCCTCGCCCAGTTAATCCAGAAAAAGATAAAGGTTTAACCTATTTTTCATTGAGTTTTTTTGGGGGCAAACAAGGAGAGGTTTTTTAAAAACTATAACTAGAAAGAACAACAGACTTTATATACCCCACCCCTCCAACTCATTTCCCCCCTCTTTAGAGAAATTGAACCTCCCAGACATTTTTTTGGTAATTTTTTTTGAGGTTCTAAAATTTTCCATGACCTTGAAAAAAAGGGTTATATTTTTTGGGCAAAAAAAAATTGTGCCTGGTTATCCAGGATATACATGGGAAAACAGACATTGCAAATCCAGGATTGACTTTGTTTTTGCTTCAGGCACCAGAAAGGTTTTGCAAAAGGGATTTGGGTTTCAAATTTTTTCCCAAAAATTATTAATTTTTTTTTCTTGACACAAAGGGTTTTTTGTAGGTAAAAAGAGATTAGGGAGGTTTTTTTTAAAAAAACCCCCTTTGGGAGGATGGGGGGAAACAAAACCCGCCTTTCTGGGTTTTTAAAAAAAGCGGCAAAAACCAAGGGGAAAAGTTGGAAACCCTTAAAACATTGAAAAAGCTAGCTTCAAATTTTTTTTCATTGAAAATGGCATCCAGAAAACTAGAGAAGAGCTAAAATGGTTTAATGAGCGAAACACCCAGCTATAAACCGTAAAAAACCTAAAAAAGCAAAGAAAGCCCAGTGAAAGAGTTAAATCATTAAAAAAAAAAAAGGCCATTGAGTGCCCCTTAAAAAAAAAAAGGGAAAAAAGAGATTAGCTTTGCCTCCAAAGTCAAACATAGGGAAATGGAGGGAGAAGCCCAAAAACAGATTTTTCCCTCAAAAAGCTAAAACCGCCAAAAACCCCAAAATTCCCCAAACTTAAAGGGGGAAAAACCACTCAGGGATATGTTACAGAAGGCTTTTTTTCCCAGAAACCCAAAGAAAATAAAATAAGCCCTAAGGGAAAAAGTGTTGGAAAGGGTTTGAAACTCCCCCAAACCCAATTTCCGAGCAGGATAGCTTGTGTAAGGACCTAACCCTAAAAGAGGTTATTAAAGTTTTGGGGAAATTTCTATTTACAAAGGGAACTTTTACTGTAAAAGGTACCATCCCCAAACTAGGTGACCCCCACATTGGGAATAACCCCTGGTAAATTCCCTTCATCTTTGTTTAACCCTTTAAATTCATTCGCTGAGGGGGAAATGTGTCAGGAATGATGGAAGCAATCAAATAAGGTTGTATCATACCAAAAGCATTAAGTATTTGTTATTATTACACATTGAATGGCAAGTAAACCCTCACACCAACCAATTTATTGGTTCCTCTAGGAGAGATTTTTCCCCTTATTATTACACTGTTAAGTTTTATAAATTATTTTCTCTGGTTAAGGAACACATAGCTTGCATTAGGTTAAGCCACCAATAGGTGGTGCCGCTCTTTTCGGGGCGACTACCTGCCTTAGTAGGGAATTAAAAGGGCCAGTGACAAGGATAGCGTCTCACCCATTTTTCCAGTTTTCTCCCTTCTACCAGTAAAGTCGAAAGGAAAAGGTGATACTGGTTTACAAGACCATAACAAATACATATGTGATATACTATACTATATTTTTATCTATATATACCTATAGATCACTCTGAGTTTCAATATTTTCATATAAATCTTAAGTAAAAGTTATGTTTTATAGTTTGGATCACTATAGCAGTGATCCAAACCATACAAAATCAGCAATGAACAGGCCAATAATGTAAATGCTAATGGATGTATTCCATGGCAATAAAAAGGCTTTTCCAGTAACAGAATATTTCTCCAAAATGAATCTAAAAGGGAATAACAAAGTCTCTGTGGGTCTTTTTCAAATTTCCTTGAATTTCCATTTTTCACCCGAATCGGTATACAGTTTTCACCAACTGCATTTCTGAATTGTTGGTAGTCCCTGGGGTATTTTATACTGTTTCCAACAGAAACCTACATGATGGGGATAACTCACAGGGAGGAGAGAGGGGTTTGGCTTTGCAGGACTATGGCTTTTACCATAATTTCCCTTCAAAGGGGTTTTGCCACGATCAATGTTGACATGGTGTACGGACGCCCCTGCGACCCCTGTCTGGGTCGCAGGCCGCCCGTGCTGGGGCTCTCAGGAGCCCCCCCCGCACGTCGGTTCGGGGTCCGCTTGCTCCCGTCCCTGAGCACCCACTTACCCGGGCCGCGCTCCTGCTCAGTCATCAAGCCTCCCGCTGGCTCCGCCCCTAGGGCCCCCGGCCGGCTGTTTTGAAATTTAAAGGGGCAGTGCGCCGGTAATTTGCTATTCCCGGGGCATGCTCCTATTTAGGTCTGGCCCCTTCCTGCCGGCCCTCGCGGTCCTTAGTGTGTCACCTCGGGGAAAAAGCGTTCCAGCTAGTCTTTCTACCCGTTGTACCGTCCCCCCTTGCCTACGTTTATCGCCCACTCTCTTCCCGCCTGCCCTGACCGTTGCCTGTCCAGTTTAGATCCAGACCACCGTCCTGATTTTTTCCCCCTTCCCCCGCCCACGACTTCCTGCAATCGTATAGTCTACCCTTTGGGCCGCCACCGCGGGGCAAGCCCGCCAGTGGAACGACCTGGGAACTCCCCCGCAGCAAGTCCATCCCCTTTGCGGCGGGCTCGGTGAAAAAAGGACTACCCTTTGATTCCGTTCCCCCGGGTGGGCTTCCACCCTCGCCTGCGTGGTCCACATCCCTACCCGCCCTTACACATGGGGGTCCCCAAAATGGGTATTTAATCACTTTTCTATATATATGTGATTAAAAAAAAAAGTGAAGCCTGTGAGAGCTGCAGCCTTGCTTACATGCCCTTAGTTTCCTGACTGTTTACATTAGCTACGACTAGGAGCTGATCTAAGTTTCTGGCCCCGCTTGCATTGTTTGCACTTCTTATCTGATGGCAGGGCACATGAAAGAGCTTTGAAGGGAGGGGGAGAGCAGCGCACTGTTAGTGAGCATGAGCAGAAGCTGTGTTTCTGTGTCTGCTGTATAGAGAATCCACTGGTTGTAATGTAATTTACAGTCAGCTCTGTGCTCTGTGCTCAGCCCTTCTCCCTCCCCCTGCAGCAGCTCCCTGTTTACTTAGATCATTACATTACAACTCTGTCTCTCCTAGTCACTGAAGGCTGCTGGGATCTAATCTTTTCTCATAAGCAGATAAGAGGGAGAACACAAATCCTGTATAACATGTTTGCTCAACTACAGAGACTGAGACTGAATATCAGCCTCAGGAGCTTGCATCGGAGTAGGTGGTGGGATGACATCACAGAGGAGGTACTTGTTTTTTTAAACACAGGAACACAACACCCCTTTTTTCAAGAATTTAGAGGAGAGTATCAGCCTGTTAGGTAAGGAAATCACTTCTTGGCAAAACCCTTTTAAGGGATTCGCTGATGTATTACTATATTTATAGGTTGTGGTTTTTGTCACCGCCATACAGCAATGTGCGAATGCGTCCTATCTATGCGTATTTCAATATAAGTTAATAGGTTATCTGAAGTGATTTTAATCAAGTAAAAACAGAAATAAATTGTAAAGCATTCAGCAAAATCCATGTAATATTTCTATTTCAAGCACAAAATGGATTTTTAGTTTCCAGCATTGATAATGACAGACTGGTGTGTATAACAATGACAAATGATTAAGCCAACAAGCCACAAGCTGTAATTACTCATTACTATGAACATATATTTTGGTCCTGCTTTTCTTTGTCATGTGGTTATGTGCTTTAAAGTCTTCTTTGAATTTTTAATAAGTAGAGCACAGGCTGGTAATTTCCACACATTCCCTAAGATAAGGAGGAAATCATTTCATTGACAAGAGGTAACAGCTGTGTCAGTATCTGCACTGATTTATTACAACTGTTATTGGTCCAAAAATCCCAACCTAAGGCCAAATGTGTCATCAGAATTAGGAGTCAGGGGCAACAGATCTGTCTCTTGTTTCATGATATTGAAGGCTCTGGCACCTACTTCCCCACGATGTGCACTACAGCTTTGTTTGTTCTCATTGGCTGATTTTATATATATATATACAGCTCTGGAAAAAATTAAGGGACCACTGCACAGTTTTCAAAAAATCAGCATCTCACCACATGTCTGACAGCCATTCCATTCCAGTGTCAAATGAATTCCAACCAAAGTACACCTCATTCTACTCATATTATGTAATGTGCTTCTGATTAGGTGTTCACCTGAACCAAATCTTATTTAATGAAGGAAAGTATAAAAAGTATAAAAAAAACACTGCTGTGGTCTTCACAATCCTCTTGCAATAGGACAAGCGGGATGGCAAAACAAGTGCTAGGAATAGGCCAAAAGGAATTTGAATTAAAAAATCATTGTTATTCCACCAAATATTGATTTCTGAACTTTTCCTGACTTAAAACATTAGTCTTATGGTTTCTAAATAATTATGAACTTGTTTTCTTATACAATATTTGAGGTCTGAGAGCACTGCATCTTTTTTTATTATTTTGAAGATTTCTCATTTACTGCAAATAAATACAAATTTTTTTGCTTTGAATTTCGGATACATGTTGTCAGTAGTTTATAAAATATCAATGTAGATTTTTCTCCAAAAATTTACCAGTGAAGAGAAAAAATCAGAAAAACTGAAAATTTTGCAGTGGTCTCTTAATTTTTTCCAGAGCTGTATTTGCTACAGAGAGCCAAGCTTGTTCCTTACCAGGGGAAATTCCTATTAGTGTAATTTGTACAGGTAATGTCACCAGGTGCCTCATATGCTGTGAATAGTCTTACCAGGGAGTATACACATCTATAAGTAAAACATTGCCATATGCAGCCCTTTCTTCCATATGGCAAAATCTGTGATATTAGTTCACTTGCTTTCCTTGTCATTACTTGTTATTTTTGTGATTTTTGCCATACACGTACTGCATCCATTCTGGTATTTTTTTCTGTACATCTTGTTCCAAATTTAGAACCCTGATAAGGTTTAAATGGAACACAGAGACATGTTGAGACCATAGGGCATAGGTGTCAAACTGCCGGCCCTCCAGCTGTTGGGAAACTACAACTCCCATCATGCATTTATGGAATCTATAACAGAGGGCATGATGGGAGTTGTAGTTTCCCAACAGCCATAGGGGTTATTGCTAAGGACAGAGTGTGTAGGGTTAGATTCCGGACGGGTTCACCCTTGTCGCGGCGATTGCTCTGTGGTTAGGTTTTACAGGTTAAAAGGGGTATAGTAGGATTTTCTTACCCCACAGCCTGGCAAATTTAACTCTTTCACCATCTCTTCACTGGAAGAGTTGTAACAATAGCAACATCTTCCTTTGTTAAGACCATTCAATTTTTTTCCTTATGTAATTAGGCATTATTTTATGGATTACATGCATTATATATATTTTGTCACTTTCTGGTATATTATGACATGCATTTGGTATGTTTATGGGACTTTATGATATTTTCAATGCAGTTTTACTTAAGTAAAGTTTTATATTTATATTCTTAATGGTTTGTTCCTGATTGATTCTGGTGTAGATTCAGGATTAGCGTGATTATCCGTCTTCTCTGTGCAGTATATACTGATCTACATAAGCAGCCCACTGTCCAACAGGATCTATCTATCTTACGTAAAAAAAAAAATTATTTCCATTATCGCTCTCTCTCTCAGGCTTACTATATTTTGGTCTGTTAATTATTTACTTATGTATAAAACTCTTTCCACTATCTGTCCATCTGTCGTATTTTCTATCTACGGTTATTACCTTACATTACTTATATTCAGAAACAAGTGTGCATATACAACTTGATCAATTTGGGCACTAAAAGCTCTCATTTTATACTGTACTTGTAGAAAAGTTATCAGCAATGCAATTTAAATGTTTCATGAATTTAATGTTGATATGTGTCTTCGTTCCAGCTGGCACTGCTGGATTTTTTTGTCTTTTCGGGAAGTAGAGACAATTAGTGAACCCTTTCAAAATTACCTGGATATCTGCATTGATTACTAATAAAATGTGGCCTGATTATAGATGAACACAATCTAGAGTAATAACACACAAACAGTTGTACTATACATGTCTTATTGAGAATGTTCAGCAAACCTCTACAGAGGAGGGAGAAAAAGTAAACCCTGAATTAAATAATCTGCAGATCCCTTTTAATAGTAATTATCTGCACCAAACACTTCTTGTAGTTACATATAAGGTGTGCACAATGTTGGAAAGAGATTGTGGACCATTCCTTCCTGTGAATGTGTTTCAGTTTATCAATACTTTTGGCATACCTTGTGTACACTGTCCTCTTCATAGTTACATAGTTTGAAAGGCTGAAAAAGACATACATCCACCCAGTTCAGCCTATTGTGCTATAGTGTTGATCCAGAAAAAGGCAAAAAAATAAAAAATGAGGTATAAGCAACTTAACCTCGTTTGAGTGAAAAAATTCCTTCCCGAGTTCAATGACTCTTCAGGTCATGCCACATCAGTTTTATTAGGTTTAAGTCAGGATTTCCACTTGATCATTCCGAAACACATACCTTCCTTTTTAACCATTCATTAGTTGATTTACTTGCCCATTTTGGGTCACTGTCTTGGTCCATTGCCCAAAGTCTCTTCAGTTTAAAGTCATGGACTGCTGCTCTTATATTTTCCTGAAAAATGTTTTGATATAGCCTTGATTCAATTGCTCCAACAATGACTGCAATCCATATGCTCTCTCAACGCTGCAGGAACAATTAAAGGGATTGTCTCACTTCATCAGTTCATCTTACCTCAGTTTTATTTTCTCGGTTTCATTTTTTAATTCAGGGATATGTTTACTGGCTTTACTGGCCTGCAGTGACAAGCTGCTAAGGACACCAGGTCTGTAGCTATAGCGACCAGTGCTGGCAGCCTATCAGGAGAGATTGAACAGGTCTGTAGCTATAGCGACCTGAGGAGCTTGCAGTCCATACAAGAGAGGATATCTCAGAATAGGTAGGACACTGTTAATGGACACATATTGCAAAGTGACTTGTTTTTGCAAGATCTTCAACATAAAAAGCAGCAATCCTTGTAGTGAGACAATCCCTTTAAATAAAAATTGTATCAAAACATTTTTTTTGAATATGTAAAGGCAGCAATCCATGACCTCAAACTTAAAGGGGTTTTCTCAATATGCAGTTTCACAGCCACAACCAGCTTTAGAATCATACATGTTGTTCAAACTATGGGCGGGTCCATAGCAGTGATTGACACATCAGCTCTGCTGTTCCTAGATATTCCTGTAACGCTGACAATGACTACAAGAGATTTATAAAGTGTAGTACTCAGGCTGTAGTGCTCTAAAGAGTGTTTACTTCGCTACATGAGATACTTCAAGGACCTTTACTAGAAATAAGACTGCAGGATAGGAGAGATTGGAGAGAGCAGCAAGAGGTGGGGGGTACAGATGATCATAATCAGAGAAACCTGTTTGCTCTAAGAAGAGATAAAATCTTCATTATCTCCTGACCAAAGAAAAATCAACAAAGCAATGTATTTAGAAAAAGTCTTCAATTATTTGTCCCTACATGTTAGAAGCTAATCATTGTAGTGAGAAAACCCCTTTAAGAGACACTGGGTGAAGCAACAAAACAATGATCTAAAGGAGGTTAGTAAATTAACTAAGCAGTGATTGATAAAAACTTTAAATATTTGTGCCTTGGAATGGCCAAATGCAAACCTTAATCATTTAAAAATGTGTCATGTCCTGGTAAATATTCTACACACAAAGCAACCCAGAAATATTGATAAACTGAACCACATTTTTAGGGTTGCATAGTCAAAAAAAATCCCTTCTCAACATTGTGCAAACCTTATTTACAGGAAAGGTTTGGTGGAGATGATTGCCTCTACATGGGGTTGTACAGTTCATTAAATTCAGAGGTTAACCAACCTTTTCTTGCTATTCTATGGATATTTACTCAGTTTGTTCAATAAAAGATATAAAAATAGTACAACTGTTTATGTGTGTTATTATGTAAGTTAGATTGTTTGTCTACAAGGCCTCGTTCACACTGCGGGTTTGGCCGTGGCTTTAGCCGCGGTTCCCGCAGCCAAACCTCGTCCTAATCACGCCACAAACTCACGTCTCCCGACGAGGGTTTGCAGCTCAGGCGCTGGGAGTGGTCGCGGCGCAAGTGGGGCGTGGTTTGGGGCGTGGCTTGCAGTGAGGGTTTGCCCCCATGCAAATTAGTAGGCATGGAGTAAACCGCGCACCAACCACGACTTAGGTGAAAAGAAGTACTCAAAAAAGCTTGAGAAAGGCCCTGTTCAGGGCTGAAACGTTGCTATTGTTGGGTCAATAAACCGCTCCATTTGAAATGCTGTCTTTTTTCTATTTTTAGATTGATTAACCCCTTAAGCCGAATGCCTGAAAAGTAGTTAATGACCAGAACTTTTTTTTTGTTTTTGCCTCCTTGCATTTCAACAGTTGCAACTTGTTTATTTTTTCAGTGACGCAGTTGTATGAGGCCTGGTTTTATTCGAGACAAGTTGTACTTTATGGGGGAATAGTTTAAATTCACTTAAATTATTGCAGAATTTTTTTTCAAATTTATTTATTTTTTTTACACATTTCACACTTATTAACTTGTTAGAGTAATTCTACAGGTTATTATGGTCATGTGGATACCTAATATGTGTAGGTTTTTTTGTGTTTAATGTATGCACAATTATATTTTATTAAATATTTATTTTTATTTTATTTATTTATTTTATCTTTTTACACTTTTTTATGTTTTTTACTTTTTTTTTTTAAATCCCATGAAGGGAGAACTGTTTTACTTTTTTTTTTTTTTACACTTGATAATGTATTAGCATATTCATATATGCTAGTACATTATAATCTGTGTCAGTATGATACAGGCAGTGATCAGGACAGCACACAGTCTGCCCTGATCACTGGCTTGTTACACAGACACCCCTGGGGCTGCTCTGGGTCCCCAGGGCCGACTGTGCAGCCGTTCCCCGGGTTCTGTCGGTTCGCCGGGCGTGCCGATCAGCCGACAGAGCAGGGAAACCCTTTGATTGCGCTGTGGGGACAATCCGCGGCCATCAAAGGGTTAAATTACCGGGGAGCAGAGGTTTCCCCCGCTCCCTGGTGCTTGCAGGAGCTACACTGAGATCAGGGCTGTGTAGTATAGCCCCTATCAAAGTACTGCTGCGGTGCCGGGAGCCGCAAACTCCGATGTCTGCAACGACGTCAAAAGACATCACTGTAGACGAACGACCTGAAATGCCTGACGCCAAAAGACGGTGGGCCGCCGTTAAGGAGTTAATAAAATGCGTTCTTTTTGTAAAGTGGAAATCCGAGTAATTTCAAAGTCTTCACCCATTTTTTCTTTTAGCTGCATCCATGTATAGATCACTCTTTCATTTATCTATAATATGAGCAGTTATTCTTTCTGTTAAATTAGATTGCTGATATTCATGGATACAGATGTAGCAAAACTCAATTTGACAGATAAAGAACTATGACTTTTGGCTTTTGTTTAGAATTAAGAGCATAGAACATGAAAAGCTGTGGCATCCTGACCACGTTAAAATCTGCTACATCCATATTTCTGTGCATGTTGGTGAATGAATTAATATAAATTTGAATGAAAATAGAGTGATTCAAGATGCGTGCTTTTCGGCATGCACATTGTGCCTATGACCTTCTAAATGTCCTTAATGTGACCTTCAAAATGTCCTGTTATCCATTTAACATTTAAAATAACTATGCTAATTATTCACTTCTCATTACAAGCACGTCATTATAAAAACATAAAGAGCACTGTTGGTTTGTTTAATTTGGATCTTTTTCTGGAGTAATGGAGTAAAGCACAGACGAAGAATACAAATTAACACGTAAAATGTCAGTCTGACCCATGTAATTGATAAAGGCAAAGCAAAATGAGAGGGACGGAGGAAGTGAAGTCTGTTTACGGGGCATTGATAACCAGTTTTACTGAGGTGTCATTAATTTAATCAGAGAAATGAAATTTATGTCTCATTAAACAGCTCTACATCTGGCTCTTCATTAATATGTTTAATCAGTGAAGCACCTTATAGTGTGTTAACACCCCCATAAACATGGACACTTTTAAAGCAACGTATCTGATTTAAAAGGTACTCACAGATCTATAATGAAAACATTGTCAAAGTCATTGCCACAAATATTTGTTATTTGCTCGTATTGAAATAAAAGGGGTGTTCTTTTATCCACAGGAACCACTTCTAATGTATAAGTAATGACATCTACTTATTTTATTTATGTGCATTGCCGTTTTTCAACCTACTCAGAATCAGCGCCAATCTAGTGCTCCAAGGATCTACTAATATCATATAAGCATCTATGGAAATGACTTCCAGTGTAAACTACCATAAGGGCCCTGCTCTACTACACAGGGGCACAAATAAAATATGATAGGGCCCAGTAGCAAAATAGGATGAGCCTCCACCATTTAATGATAAGAAATTGAAACAGCAGCCTAAATAGCAATACTTAGATTTTTATTATTAGTATTTATTTTAGAACACCTTTAGTTCCAGGCAGGGGCATAGCTAGAGAAGCCTGGGCCCCAAATCGAACTTTTGGATGGGGCCCCCTACCCCCCCCCCCCTCTTGCCCACCTCCCTGATCACGAACATTTACCAGGACATGCTGTTAGATAATATACAAGGGGTGAACACCTCACCATACATATCACCATCATACTGCTACCAAAACAAATCCACTATACCAAAACAATATTAACAATAACCTTATTTACATAGGAACCTGATTAACCGCCAGAACATGCCCACAAAGTGATGAAATAATCCCCCTACACTATTATGATCAGTACACAAAGACCAATAGTACCGCCATATAGTGACCATATAGTGGTAGACACCAGTGTACACAGGCTCTACAGACTGTATACAACCACTATTCAGTGACCATATAGTGGTAGACACCAGTGTACACAGGCTCTGCAGACTGTATATAACCACCATACAGTGACCATATAGTGGCATATACTAGTGTGCACAGGCTCTGCAGACTGTATATAACCTCCATACAGTGACCATATGGTGGTAGATACCATATATACAGGTGCTTTGCAAATAGTTTACTTACATTTGGGGGCCTCACAAGTGACGTCTTGTCTGAGGAGTCGTTCACTTTCCCTTTTCTTCTCTATTCGGTCCAGACCTCCATGTTGACTTGCTCCATCCATTGCTTGAGAAAGGGGAGGGGATCTCCTCGAAACGTCGCTACTCTGTGCGGACTGCCCGGTCTCCAAGCATCTCCATGTGAAACTCTTTTCAGAGTCAAAGAAAGACTGTCGGTCTGTATACGTTTTGTACTCATTTTTTGAGCTGTGTGCCTTCCTAACATTGGATGATATCTATGTGCTTACATGAAGCCTTTTTTATTGTGGATTATAATAAAGCTGTCAGTTTTATTTAAGATTCCTTGGCACTCTTTTGCTTGACTTGCTCCATCCACCACTCGTCCCTGTAGAATTTACAACACAAACACCTGAGACTCCTCACTTTTTTTTATCATTTTCCCAACTGAGTGCCCCCTCTCCTCATGTACAAACTCCCCATTTATAATGGCCCAAATGGTAAGAATTACTCCCGGGTAATTATGGGGCACCCCCAGTCGGTATGTAGGTACAACGGGGCCCCCGGGCGGTAGCCAGGTAGCTTGGCACCCACCGGGCAGTAGCTAGGGGAGACGTAGGCAGCTTCGGGCCTCCGGGCGGTAGCTTAGGGTTCCCATGTAGATAGAATGGGGGCCCCCTGTAGCTTAGGCCACCCCTGTATGTAGAATAGGGCCCTCTGTAGATTAGGGCCCCCTTATAGGCAGAATAGTCCCCCCGTAGATTAGGGCCCCTTATAGGCAGAATAGTCCCCCCCGTAGATTAGGGCCCCCTTGTAGGCAGAATAGCCCCCCCCTCCGTAGATAAGGGCCCCCTTGTAGGCAGAATTGTCCCCCCCGTAGATTAGGGCCCCTTTGTAGGCAGAATAGTCCCCCCCGGTAGATTAGGACCCCCCTAGAGGCAAATAGTTCCCCCCAGTCATTAGAGCCCCCTGTAAGCATAGTTCCCCCCCTCAAGTTATTAGGGGCCCCTGTAGGCATAGTTCCCCCCCTCAAGTTATTAGGGGCCCCTGTAGGCATAGTTCCCCCCCCTCTAGTTATTAGGGCACCCTGTAGGCATAGTGCCCCCCCCCTAGTTATTAGGGCCCCCTGTAGGCATAGTTCCCCCCTAGTTATTAGGGCCCCCTGTAGGCATAGTTCCCCCCCTAGTTATTAGGGCCCCCTGTAGGCATAGTCCCCCCCCCCACAGTTAATAGGGCACCCTGTAGGCATAGTTCCCCCGCCCCCTTTAATAGTGCTCCCTGTAGGTATAGTTTCCCACCCCAGTAATAGTGCCCCCTGTAGGTATAGTCTCCCCCCCAGTAATAGTGCCCCCTGTAGGTATAGTTTCCCCCCCAGTAATAGTGCCCCCTGTAGGTATAGTTTCCCCCCCCCCCAAATAGTGCCCCCTGTAGGTATAGTTTCCCCCCCCAGTAATAGTGCCCCCTGTAGGTATAGTTCCCCCCCAGTAATAGTGCCCCCTGTTGGTATTGTTCCCCCCCCCAGTAATAGTGCTCCCTGTAGGCATAGTCTCCCCCCCCCAGGAATAGTGCCCTCTGTAGGTATAGTTTCCCCCCCAGTAATAGGGCCCCTGTAGGTATAGCTCCCCCCCCCAGTAATAGGGCCCCCTGTAGGTATAGTTCCCCCCCAGTAATAGGGCCCCCTGTAGGTATAGCTCCCCCACAGTAATAGGGCCCCCTGTAGGTATAGCTCCCCCCAGTAATAGTGCCCCCTGTAGGTATAGCTCCCCCCAGTAATAGGGCCCCCTTAAGGTATAGCTCTCCCCCAGTAATAGTGCCCCCTGTAGGTATAGCTCCATCCCCAGTATTAGAGCCCCCTGTAGGTATAGTTTCCCCCCCCCCAGTAATAGTGCCCCTTGTAGGTATAGTTCCCCCCCAGTAATAGGGCCCCCTTGTAGGTATAGCTCCCCCCCAGTAATAGGGCCCCCTGTAGGTATAGCTCCCCCCCAGTAATAGTGCCCCCTGTAGGTATAGCTCCCCCAGTACTAGGGCCCCCCTTTAAAGGGATAGCTCACCCCCAGTTTAAAAGTTTCCCCTGTAGGTATAGCTCCTCCCCAGTAATAGGGCCCCCTGTAGGTATAGCTCCTCCCCCAGTAATAGGGCCACCTTTTGGTATAGCCCCCCCAGTAATAGGGCCCCCTGTAGGTATAGCTCCCCCTCCCAGTAATAGGGCCCCCTTGTAGGTAGAGACCCCCCCCCCAGTAATAGGGCCCCCTTGTAGGTAGAGACCCCCCCAGTAATAGGGCCCTCTTTGTAGGTAGAGACCTCCCCCCCCCGTAATAGGGCCCCCTTGTAGGTAGAGACCCCCCCCCAGTTATAGGGCCCCCTTGTAGGTAGAGACCCCCCCAGTAATAGGGCCCCCCTTGTAGGTATAGCTCTCCCCCCCCAGTAATAGGGCCTCCTGTAGGTATAGCTCCCCCCCAGTAATAGGGCCCTCTGTAGGTATAGCTCCCCTCCCCCTGTAATAGGGCCCCCTGTAGGTGGAGACCCCCCCAGTAATAGGGCCCCCTTGTAGGTAGACACCCCCCCAGTAATAGGGCCCCCTTGTAGGTAGAGGACCGCCCCCAATAAATGGGCCCCCTTGTAGGTAGAGACCCCCCAGTAATAGGGCCCCCTTGTAGGTATAGCTCCCCCCCCACTTTAATAGGGCCCCCTGTAGGTATTTCCCCCCCCCAGTAATAGGGCCCCCTGTAGGTATAGCTCCCCTCCCCCAGTAATAGGGCCCCCTGTAGGTAGAGACCGCCCCCAGTAATAGGGCCCCCTGTAGGTAGAGACCCCTCCCCAAATAATAGGGCCCCTTGTAGGTAAAAGTCCCCCCCCCGTTATAGGACCCTCTAGGTAGTGAACCCCCCCCGTAATAGGGCCCCCTTTTCGGTAGAGACCCCCCCAGTAATAGGGCCCCCTTGTAGGTATAGACCCCCCCCAATAATAGGGCCCCTTGTAGGTAGAGACCACCCAGTATAGTCCCCCTTGTAGGTAGAAACCCCCCCAATAATAGGGCACCTTGTAGGTAGAGACCCCCCCCAGTAATAGGGCCCCCTTGTAGGTATAGACCCCCCCGTAATAGGGCCCCCTTGTGGTAGAGACCCCCCCAGTAATAGGGCCCCCTTGTAGGTAGAGACCCTCCCCAGTAATTGGCCCCCTTGTAGGGAGAGACCCCCCCCCCAGTAATAGGGCCCCCTGTAGGTATAGACCCCCCCAGGAATAGGGCCCCCTTGAAAGGGAGAGACCCCCCTCCGTAATAGGGCCCCCTTGTAGGTATAGACCCCCCCCTAATAGGGCCCCCTTGTAGGTAGCGACCCCCCCCAGTAATAGGGCCCCCTTGTAGGTACAGACCCCCCCCAGTAATAGGGCCCCCTTGTAGGTAGAGACCCCCCCAGTAAAAGGGCCCC
Organism: Phyllomedusa bahiana; assembly: GCA_025379985.1. Classification (NCBI taxonomy): domain Eukaryota; kingdom Metazoa; phylum Chordata; class Amphibia; order Anura; family Hylidae; genus Phyllomedusa; species Phyllomedusa bahiana. The sequence goes on along the minus strand of JAODAL010015328.1, from coordinate 9,689 downwards.
CTTTTAGGTATAGACCCCCCCCAGTAATAGGGCCCCCTGTAGGTAGAGACCCCCCCAGTAATCAGGCCCCCTTGTAGGTAGAGACCCCCCAGTTTTAGGGCCCCCTTGTAGATAGAGACCCCCCCCAGGAATAGGGCCCCCTGTAGGTAGAGACCCCCCCAGTAATTGGGCCCCTTGGAGGCAGAGACCCCCCAGTAATAGGGCCCCTTGTAGGTAGAGACCCCCAGTAATAGGGCACCTTGTAGGTAGAGACCCCCCCCCAGTAACAGGGCCCCCTTGTAGGCAGAGACCCCCCCCAGTAACAGGGCCCCTTGTAGGTAGAGACCCCCAGTAATAGGGCCCCCTTGTAGGTAGAGACCCCCCCAGTAATAGGGCCCCCTTGTAGGTAGAGGGCCCCCCAGTAATAGGGCCCCCCTTTTAGGTAGAGACCCCCCCAGTAATGGGCCCCTTAGAGGTAGAGACCCCCCAGTAATAGGGCCCCCTTGTAGGCAGAGACCCCCCCAGTAAAAGGGCCCCCTTGTAGGTAGAGACCCCCCCAATTCTAGTGCCCCCTTGTTGGCTGAGGCCCCACCAGTAATAGGGCCCCCTTGTAGGTAGAGCCCCCCCAGTAATAGGGCCCCCTTGTAGGTACAGACCCCCCCCAGTTTTAGGGCCCATTTGTAGGTAGAGACCCCCCCCAGTAATAGGGCCCCCTTGTAGCCAGAGACCCCCCCCCAATAATCGGGCCCCCTTGGAGGTAGAGACCCCCCAGTAATAGGGCCCCCGTGTAGGCAGAGACCCCCCCCAGTATAGGGCCCCCCTTTTAGGTTTGAGACCCTCCCCAGTAATAGGGCCCCCCTTTTAGGGTAGAGACCCCCCCAGTAATAGGGCCCCCCTTGTAGGTAGAGAACCCCCCCCCAGTAATAGGGCCCCCCCCCATAGCTTATGACTCACCTGGCCATGCTCCCCCAGCATCTCCGTCTCCTCCCAGCCCCAAGCCTGCTGCGTTAGGCTTGGGGGTGAGGACAGGAAGCTCGGCAGGTGGCGCGGTGACGTCCCTTCCGCCGCGCCGCCTGCTGAGCGATGTACGTCAGGGGCAGGGAGCGCACAGCTCTCCCTGCTCCTCCGTAAAGCTTATTTTTTTGCCCGTCCCCCGGCCGTGCATAAATTTATGAGGGCCTATGTGAAGCAAGGGGGGCGCCCCCCCCCCCCCGCTCCCACCCGGCTTCACAGACCGGCCCCGCAGCTCTGCACCCGCCGCAGTGAACTGTTGTGTTCACTGCCGGCGGCCCCAGGAGCGGCATCACCGGGGTAGCAGCGGTGATAGCAGCTGCCGAGGGGCCCCCCCAAGCCACCGGGCCCCGTAGCGACTACTACCCCTGCTACCCCGGTAGTTACGCCCCTGGTTCCAGGGCGCTGTACATTCGAGGGGGGTTACATACATAACACAGGTCAAACAAGTACAAAGGTGATGATAAATAACTAACAACAGGTACAGAGAGAGAAGTCCCTGATTATGAGGGCTTACAGTCTACAACGAAGGTAGGAAGAGACAGAAGGTGAGGGGCAGACATGTTTGTGGGGTGGAGTAGTTGCAACTGGGTTATTGTTGATTATAGGCAATCATGAAGAGATGTGTTTTCAGGTTGCTTTTGAGGCTAGTGAAAGTGGAGGAGAGTCTGATGTCATGGGGCAGTGACATGGGGCAGAGAAGAAGGTCCTGTGAGGAGTGGAGATTGCATAAGGTGAGGTACCTAGATATTAAGGCAGAGATGTATGGAGGGGGGAGGTTATGGAGAGCCTTGTAGGTCAAGGTTACTAACTTGAACTGGATTCCTGGGCCCACTACTCTTCTCTATCTACACTCATGGCTTTCAGTAAACCTTATATGCTGATGACTACCAACTTACATCTCTGGCCCAGATGTTAACTCTCTACTCTCCCGGATCATAGACTTGTCTATTGTCCATATCCTCCTTTTCTTCCTGTCACCTAAAGCTAAATGTGGAGAAAATGGAATTTATCACCTTTCCACTGTCCCACTCTATCCCCCCTCTTGATCTCTCTATCACAGTCAATGGCTTCACACTCTCACTGGTCCCACAAGTTCGCTGCCTTGGGATAACCTTTGACTCCTCCTTGTCTTTCAAACCACATAAGCACCTCTGCCTGCCGCCTCCACCTGAAAAATATCTCCCGAATCCGCTCATTAATTAACTGTGATACTACAAAAATGCTTGTCCATGCCCTCATGATCTCCCACCTAGACAACAGCAACATCCTTCTCTGTGGCCTCCCGTCTAGCACCCTCGATTCCCTCCAAACCATCCATAACTCTGCTGCTCGTCTGATTCACCTCTGTCCTTGCTACTCCTCTGCCTTTCCCCTCTGCCAATCGTGAGATGAAAAGGTTGTGGATGAAGGGAAGTTTGTTGCACACAGAACGTGCATTCTAAGGCTATGTTCACATGGCTTATTCACGCCGTAATTGCGGGACGGTTTTCGCCCACAATTACGGCGTGTGCTCGGCAGCGGGGGCAGGGCGGGGGGCTAGCAGCTCACTGGCCCCATAGACATTCATTATTCACAGCGCGTATTCCGCCATGATAATTGACATTTCACTTTCTCCTCGCTCGCCGTATTTCGCAAGCAGGGAGAGGAGACGGAATCCATAGTTCTCTATGGGAACTGTGGATTACCGTAATGACAGGGACGGATTTCAGCCATAATTCGCACCATACTGAGCGAATTATGGCTGAAACCCATCCCAAAATAAGCCATGTGAACATAGCCTTAAGAGCTCCCAACACGGGGATCGGTATGGCGGGGGTGAGGAAACCATTGCTCATCGTGGGTGTCTGAGGGTAGTCAAGGAGATTGAGGCATAAGGAGGCAGTAATTATAGAGGCATAGAAGTGCATATTGGGTGGTAGTGTAAGTATATGGCAGAGAAGAAAAGTATTTACCTCAAACTCATTTCTGGTTTCAATTCTGGTATTAATTCTGCTGTCATACTTTAAGTAATTGCACTAATGATTCGGTCAGTGAATGACCAGTGTGTGATCATATATAGCAGAATCAAGCCTTCATCAGTTACCAGGTGTGAATAGGGTAATGGGGAGGGATGGGATAGAATGTTACTGAGCAGAAAGAGAGATTGCAAGTGACAAACATGGTAAACATTTAGGCCTCTTTGCACAGCAGGAGATTTAGACACACAATAAAGTTATTACAACACAAATGCATACCATTAAATATAAACAGAAAGGCAGTGGATTTCGATATATCTGTAATTGACAGAAGAAGAAAGATATCAGATAAAAGAAGACATTCCATAGAGATACCATACATCCATAATGCTACATTCTGGTACCAATTCTGCTGTCATACTTTATATAATTGCACTTTATGGATATTGCACAAATGACCCGGTCAGTGAATGTATGGACACGAGTGCCATGTACTAAAACCCACATACTAGTGCTAAATAAGTGAAAGCCAGCAGCATGTTATTTTCTACCACAAAGTGCAATGTTCTTGCATCAGAATGCTCTCACTTAACCACTCGGTCCCAAGCATTTTCTATGACTACAATAGCTATGGTTAGGCTTATGCTTGTACCAACAATGGTGGACTCCAATCAACAAACAAGGTAAACAGGGAAGTACACCACCAGTCATAGGAAATAATAATCTAAAGAATAAAAACTCACCGCTAAATGATTCAGCAAATGGACTGCGTCTGAATTGTGACCGGTCCACGGGTGGTGGAATTCCACAAGCGTGTTTATTTCAGAAATTAGTAAGTTGAATTTGACTTTGACCAGAGTCCAACGCATATCACCATTCCACATCCTGGACCATCGATCATAATTATTAACCACTACACAAGCCAAAACCACTAATGATGATTGGATTAGTCAAACCCTAGACAACCATAGATATAAAACATGACCATTAAATCACCCAAAGCTATATATAAACACCTAAGCCATTTTAGACCATCTTGAACTACCAGGTACATTATGCACTAACCCTTAAACCACCTTTTACAATGTTTTTTTTAAATATTATCAATACCTTGTAACCACCCTATGACAAAATACACTACTGTACAAAAGTTTGGGGTCACCCAGACAGTTTTGTGTTTTCCCTGAAAACTCATACTTTTAGTTATCAAATGAGTTGCAAAATGAACAGAAATATAGTCCAGACATTGACAAGCTTAGAAATAATGATTTATATTTGAAATAATAATTTTCTACTTCAGACTTTGCTTTCGTCAAAGAATGCTCCTTTTGCAGCAATTACAGCATTGCAGACCTTTGGCATTCTAGCTGTAAATTTTCTGAGGTAATCTGGAGAGATTTCACCCCATGCTTCCAGAAGCCCCTCCCACAAGTTGGATTGGCTCGATGGGCACTTTTTGCGTACCATACAGTCAAGCTGCTCCCACAACAGCTCAATGCGGTTGAGATCTGGTGACTGCGCTGGCCACTCCACTACAGATAGAATACCAGCTGCCTGCTTCTTCCCTAAATAGTTCTTGCATAATTTGGAGGTGTGCTTTGGGTCATTGTCCTGTTGCAGGATGAAGTTGGCTTCAATTAAGTGCCCCCCACAGAGACTGGCATGACGTTGCAAAATGGTGTGATAGCCTTCCTTATTCAAAATCCCTTTTACTTTGTACAAATCTCCCACTTTATCAGCACCAAAGCAACCCCAGACCATCACATTACCAACACCATGCTTGACAGATGGCGTCAGGCCTCTTCCGGCAACTTTTGTTCTGTGTCTCACAAATGTTCTTCTGTGTGATCCAAACACCTCAAACTTTGATCCATCTGTCCATGACACTTTTTCCAATCTTCCTCTGTCCAATGTCTGTGTTCTTTAGCCCATATTAATCTTTTCCTTCTATTAGCCAGTTTTGTTTATGGTTTTTTTCTTTGCCAAACTCTGCCCTGAAGGCCAGCATCCCGGAGTCGCCTCTTCACTGTAGACGTTGACACTGGTCTTTTGCGGGTACTATTTAATGAGGCTGCCAGTTGAGGACCTGTGAGGTGTCAATTTCTCAAACTGGAGACTATAATGTACTTGTCTTGTTACTCAGTTGTGCAGCGGGGCCTTTCATTTCTCTTTCTACTCTGGTTAGAGCCTGTTTGGGCGCTCCTCTGAAGGGAGTAGTACCCCCCGTTGTAGGAAATCTTCAGCTTCTTGGAAATTTCTTGCTGGAATCCCTTCAACTCTCAGACAAGGATAGACTGCGAGTTTCACATGAAAGTTCTCTTTTTCGGGCCCATTTTGCGAGTTTAATGAACCAAAATGTAAATGTCCAGATTCTCAACCAGCTCAAAGGAAGGTCAGTTTTATAGTTTTTTAATCGGCAAAAAGGGGTTTTAGTTGTGCTAACATATTTGCCCCAGGGGTATTATGGGTGTTCAAAATATCCCAATAGCTTTTTTTCACAGTTAGAAACACAATGTACCTTAGAACATTGGAGTGTTGGTATTTGGGAAAGGGGGCCTTATCCCCTATGTAATTTTTTATTAAAAACCCAGACTTTTACAGTGAATAGTCATTTACCACTTAACAATGTTAGGTGTATTTTGATTGTTTAAAGTTAGTTCATTGAAAAAAAAACCTTTTCTTTCAAAAATAAGCAAATTTCTAAGTGACCCCAAACTTTTGAACAGTAGTGTATAATTTCAAACAACACAATATCAGCAGCACTCTATAGGTACTAAAAACAGTCAAAAAGGACATAAGAATGTTTTTGGAGCGCTTTTGTCTTTTCCCCCTAAATTGGGGATTTTCCCAGGGGAGGTGGGATTTACAGTTTTGATAAAAAATGTACATTAAAAACCTCACTTTTTTTTAATTATTTCATGTAGCAAAAATATTGTTCCAAAAATTTTTGTCTTTTTTGATTTTTTTTAGTCCCTGTAGAGTGCTGCTGAATTTTGTTGTTTGAAGCTTTTGATGACACACCAGGTGACCTATATGCTTATTCTTCAAATGGTGTGCTGACCAGATTTCGTTTTTTAACCCCTTAATGCCCTGGACGTAAGAAAAACTCCCATGGTCCAAAGGGGTTTTGCGGCGGGATCGCTCTGTGACCCGCCCCCAAGCCCCCGGGTGTTAGCGGCTGAGCAGCTAAACCCAGCAGTTACGTGGGGGGGGAAGGGCCCCGCCCCCCGCTTTTTAACCCTTTAGATGCCGGGGAAAAAGAGGGCCCCACGGGTCTAAATGAATAAAAATCGGTGCCGCGCACCGTTCGTATTGCAATCGGGCCCGTTGCATAGCCTGGCAGCGGGGACCCTTGTGAAGGCCCCCTTTGTGTCTTTTTTGCCGTTTCCCCTTTTCCGGCCCCCAGGCGGGAAGTGGGGAAAACCGTCATCTTGGTACAGCCAATGCATTGTCTATAAAAGCATTAGGCTGTATTAAGATTTGCCCCCGTGGTGAACGCCCCCGGGGGACTCAATGTTAAATAAAAAAAAAAAAAAAAGTTTTAAAAAAAAAAAAGTATTAAAAAATTCAGATAACCCCCCTTTTCCCCCTTTTACAAATAAAAAAAATAAAAAAAATAAAAAAGTTTCATGTATTTTGGGATTGCCACTCCCAAAAAAATCCAACTTAAAAAAATCTAACATATTTATCCCGTTTTCACTGAACACCCGTGAAGAAAAAAAATTCCAAACGCAAAAAATTTCGTTTTTTGGTCATTCTTGTCACATAAAATTTGAATAAAAAGCGATCAAAAAGTAATAATTCCAAACTGCTAGCAAAAAAAAGTTGCTTCAGCGCAAAAAATTCCGCCCCCTGAGTCTGTAGGTGTTAGTACAAAAAAGTTATTGGGCGCCAAATGGCACCTGGTGCAAATTTCAAAAAAAGAGAATGTTTGGAATTTTGTTTTTGGTACAAAACATAAAGGAAAACCCGTTTGGTTTGCCGGGCGTATCAACAGCTTACAATCAGTAAAAAACTCATTTTTACCAAAAAAATTTAATGCGTAAAAGCAAAAAAAACCCCCCAAATTGGGGAAAAAACTTTTTTTTTTTTCACAATTTGTCCACTTGGAATTTTTTGCGGTTTCCCGTATTTCTAAGTCAGTGAATATTTCCATTAGAAAGTACTCTTTTCCCGCAAAATTTAAAACCCCCATTGGGTTTTGTAGAGGAAAAATAAAAAAGTTTGGTGGGAAGGGGGAGGGGAAAAAACTAACGTGGGCAAAAAAAAAATCCTTAAAGGGGTTAAAATATAACTTCAAATCACACTAGACCATTAGCAATGGGTCCATTGTATGGGCTATTCGGTGATTTTGGAGACTGGGTGATGATATCATGTGGGCATCATTCATTTCAAAATGGCTGGCCCTAATTATGTGTCATCAGAGGTCCAAAGATTCTTTCGGGGCACTGATTTGCATGGAGTTAACGTTAAGTTCTCCAGACGAACAGTCATTTATAAATTTGAAAGAAAAGAGAAATAATACTTAACTGCATGAGAATATATTGTTGGGCATTTCTAAAATGATTGAAAGTTTGAGGTTATTTATTATAGAATTTAATGAATAATAACGGAAAAGTACAAGCGTTGAGCATAAGCCCTACCAGCATTTACCACTCTTATATTCATATGCTCAAATATGTGTCATTTTAATGGCAAGTTATATCATAGATCAGAACGATGTGAGATGTAGATCAGAACAATATTGAAGTCCATTGGCAAAGAAGCAAGTGAAACCTTATCCAGTATTTAAGGTCACACTCCCAGCTGACATTGATTACATTATAATAAAAATAAGTCATTCTGAATACTGTACCATAGTAAAAGACTATAAGTCTTAAATCAAAGTATAAATACAATACATTTGACTCACTATCTATAAAGGAAATTCTTGACTTCGAAATCTTTTTTTCTGTACTACCATTATACATGCTTTCCAGACTGTCTTATAATTTGGGTTCCAGACCATTGCATTGGATTGTGAAGAAAAAGAATGGATCTTGTATCGGAAATATAATCAAGAAGCCATAAGATACTGATTTAGGTTGGCAGTAGGAACTTTGTAATCAATTCTTACAAAGCAGACGAAGAGTAGTAGTTTACACATAACAACTAAAGTTATCAGAAGAGACCTTGACCTTACCTGCCCTAGTTTACTATAGTAACTAAGCTTCTAGACTCTTATTTCACACATTACTTACCAGCATGGGCATAGCTGTAGCCATAGCAGCTTCTATGGAGGCTTCAGGTTGAGGAGGCCTATTCAGGTGTAAGAACATTGCATCTTTTTGGACTATGTGGGTTTCCTAATAGATGCAAACACAACAATGTATCAGCAAATGAGACAAATAAAGCAAAACAATGTCACCGAATGGCGCACCCTCGTGTGTTACCGCAACAATGATCAAGAAAATAAGTAGATGAGTTTTGAATACACTCACCTGATGTAGTTAGTTGTGCATTAGGTAAGGGAGGCACAACTCTCTGTACAGCAGGTAGCAGATATACCGATGATCTGGAAGATTGCAGCTAGTCCCTAGTGCCAGTCCGGTTCCATGATCCATGGGTTCTAGAAGAGTAATAGAGAAAAATTGTCAGTTCAACTAAAGCCAAAGAGTGGCAGGTGACATTAAAGCCCTATGTATTCAGTTTAAAAAAAAAGTATGATGTTCAGACTTCAGCTGTATTACTACACAAAACACATAACCTCCACTTCCAATAAACATCATACTTTATTTTCTAAATGAAATTCATTGCACTTTAATGCCCCCTGCCACTCTTTGGCTTTAGTTAAACCAATAATTTTGCTTAATTACAAACACTAAGAGACAGTCAAAGTGAATGTATGAACTTTTTTTTGAAAAAAAAATGCATTTCTACTACTTTTTGGATAGATGAAAATTTGAAAAACTTGCAAGGACTCCGCCCATCCACATAGACTGCTTTTAATCAGAACAGAGTGTAGCTGGGACCTTCGTTCCCTGAAACTTTGGAGGCCTGAGAAGGCACCATGCAAAGCGAGAATGTCATAATGTAGGTCCCCATCTAAACGGAGGTCTCCTTGTCATGGTGGATGGGCCCTCACATTTTTTTTATCAAAAACGTGCGCTAAAAACCTCACATTTTTAGGTATCCAAAAAGTAGCAGAAATGCATTTTGAAAAAACATCATATGCTCACTTTGACTGGCTCTTAGTGTTTGTAAAGTGCTGCTTTAGTGTTGAGCGATTTTTATCGACAAAGTTGAAATCGGCAAGGTTTTTATGGTGATCGAAATTTCCAGATCATGCGATAATTAAGGTTAAAATCTGTGCATCATCTATTAAGATCGCGCCTTTTTTTGGCGGCTTCCTGTAATTTTGGCGGGGAAACAAATCAGATTACAGAATAGAGGGGGTGAATGTGTGTGGTCACGTCATGATGGGATGTGTATGGTTGCGATTGGCTGGAAAAATCACATGACCTCGTTTTACATAGAACAGCTTTTCCCGTTTCAGCCTCAGTTTTCTCTCAGCGTCTCATAGGAAGGACCTGCGTTCTGCCTGTGGCCAAACAGCTCAGCAAATTAGTCTATTCTGCACAGAGAAACCTCTACTATTAGCTGTGATCCTTCCAATTTAGTTAGATTAGGGATTTGAACATTTTATGTTGTTAGCTAAGAATTTTAAAGCAGAATCTACCACTGAAAAAATTTAGGGGCGGG